>JAZHYW010005354.1:0-145954 GCA_037355805.1 Ixodes ricinus
TACGTTACTCGTTACCGATCCTCAAATGGAACTCCTGAGTTACCTCAAATGTAACGAGTTCCTTTTCACGTTACTTTGACGACCAAATACACAACTGTTTTGTTTCATGGTTTATTGTTTTCTTTTTAGTAGTCGTAGCACTTAAGCAGTAGCTGCCTCTCGAAGTTTTCATCAGTTATTTCATCAGAACGACTCTCTAGCGGCGCCGAAGAGTCGTTCTACCGACGCGCTCAAAGGAACGGCAGCGTTCTGCTTCAGCAGGAGCTGGTGGATCTGAAATTCCCTCTCTCTAGTGTTCTCTCTACTTCTAAAGTTCGAAGTTGACAATAGATTATGTGTACTGCCGCGTTGGCAACTTCCGGGTTTACATTCGGTCCGTACTCGGTTCTAGAAGGTTCAACCAACGAACCTTATTGTGTTCGCTGGATGAAGGACATTCCCAGCTGTAGAGTTCAGCACAGCAACGTTTATTGCTAGACACGTCAGTCGAACTGTTCGACTGACATGTTCAGCGATTTACTTTGCTGTACTGTCATACTGTTTTGTTGTTTATCGGGTTGCTCACTTACCGTTCTCGCAATAGACGCATACTCAGGTTAGAATTAAAATGGGTCTGTTAAACGGTGTTGTACAGGTTACTCTTCAATACACTCTAAGAAAAATCGAGGAGAAAGGTAGCAACAGCGACTGTTCCTCCTTGTTGTGGTCAAGTTGCCCAGAGAAGGGAGGAACGGAAGTTTGGATGAAAGGAGGAGGTCCAGTTCCTCCCTGTCCAGTTGGCGCAGGGGATAGAATATCGCACTACTGACCAAGTGGTCGCAGGTTCGATCCCTGGAAGGAGCGGTGTTTTTCTTTGTTTTTTTTTTCGTTAATTTATTTTGTTTTTTTCGTTAATTAATTTTTTTTTATTTACCAAAACAGGCATAAAGAAACCCAGACCGATGGAAGGAAAATTAAAGTCCTTATTATCCACCGACGCCAAGCTTCATCAGCGCGCTGTTTGATAAACAAGATTTGGGAACCCAGGTTGGATCTGCCGTTTACGCAGGGGCCAAGACGACAAGGTCGGTCCTTCAGTCGTTTCTTTTGCCGTGGCGTTTTCGACATTCATAAAGAAAGAAGTTTAAACACATCCGTCATAAACCGCTAAGCTTCGAAACGATGCCGACACTGCTACGTACACTGGGCGGCTGCGATCAGCTGCGATAGCGGCGTGCTTCGGGCCTCGGCCTCTTCGGCCACATATCGTAACTCGGCCGACTCGGCTGCCTCGGCCGCCTCGACTGCCGGGCCCTGACCCTGGCTGCGACCACTGCAACCAGCGGTACAAAGACTACAACGCTGTGACGCTACGAGGACTGCAAGAGAGTTGTGGCCCTTTGAGGTCCCTTGTTCTCGCGACCGCTGTAGCGACTGTGATGTGTGGTTTATCTGTGCGTCTTCTGTGCAACGTTCGGTGTTGTCACCCCTTACCGTTTGCCAACTGACCATCACCTTAATTCTGTGTTTCCGGAGCTGCAGATGGCCCTGCTGCTTTTGTGTACGAAGACGCGAACGGTCGCCGGCGTTCTCTGTGTGCATAGGCGCCCGTCCGTTCTTGTTACCCCTTATCGTGTCAACCGACAATCACATTAATTTTGTGTTTCTGGAGCTGCAGATGGCAGTGCTGCTGTTGCGAACGAAGGCGCGAACGGTCGCCGACGTCCCATCTGTGCAAGGGCACCCGGAGGTGTTGGTGCAAGGAGGGTGTGTGGAAGTTGCTGCGTTCTACTTCTGGAAAAGACGCAAGAAAACGAGAGGCTTTTCCTTCCTACTCCGGCCCCTCTCCTCCCCTCCGGGAATATTTCTGCGGGCGCTCATGCCTGTGTGTCGTGGTATCCGGCCAATTTGTTGGAAGCCAGTTGGTAAAAGGCCAATTTGTCGATAGACAACTTGTAAAATAGGCACTCCGTCATAGGCCAATTTGCAGATCCCAACTCGTCGAAGACCAGTTTGTTTAGCAGGCTTCAGAGGATTTAAGAGGAACCCCTTATTGTCGTTTCTTGTTCTGCATTTTTTGCCCTTAATTATTTTGTTCCCTTTGCATATCCAAGTACAAGGTACTATCGGGAGAATGATTAAATGCGAACAGCGGAATATGTGGTTTTCGATACACACTGCGTCACCTGGCAGCTCTCTGGGAACTCATGGAAATGTGTGTTAGGAGTGAGGGTACGACGCCTACCAACCCTATTATCTACTGGGAAGTGCTAGACCAAGGGTGTACAACTAAAAAATTAGGTGGGCCAAAATTATGTTTAATAAAAACTGTGCAGGCCGCACCTAGTGCGACGTGTTGCACATTTTGGTTGCGGTCAGGCTTCCGATATCAGGTGTTATCGCACTCGTTTCCGTCTTTAGCACGTCTCGCAATGTCATGTCCGTCATGACAGATCCAAGGTAGTTCTTGTTCAGAGTCGTCAGTCATTAGCAGCGTGCGAGTGGTTCGGGCAGTTGTAGGCCCGATGATACGAGTACATCCAAGACTCGAGAGCTGCTGCCTGCCTGTGACAAATGAGACTGCCAAATCCGCATAGCTGCGACTCTCATGCCGATTATTTGTCTGTGTGCCTAATGTTCTACATTCTTGCCGAGTGCGGCAACAGTTGATCGTCCTGTTTTTGTTTTCTGCGCATAACCAACATGCTCAGGCACTGCTGTCTGTTGTGAAAGTGGTCATGAACGACTATGCGATTGGTCGCCGATGTTGCCATGTGTCCGAGTGCCAACCAACGATCATCTGAGGATCATCTTGGTTCGTGTCTCTATGCATCATCAGTATCGCTAAAACAGTGCAGTCTATCCTGGAATTGGTTGTGAACGAAGATGCGACGGGTCGCTCAGGTCTCTCTGTGTTTCACAGCAAGATGACATATGCTCCCTGGTTGCTATTCTATTTAAGATATCAGTGTTTTAGGGAACCGTTTGTGCGACTATGGTATAATCGATCAACCTGCATATAGTCATGTTCTGACGCTGATCTAGACCGTAACTTCGATCGTACTATGGCCAATATCGCTGTCGTCTGCATGCAATGTCATGCTAGCCGCACTTTGGGTACGTTCATTACACCCTTCGGGCGATTCTATTATCGCTGCCTGCCCTTCGGAATTAAGTCGGCCCCAGAGGTGTTCCTGAGCCCCATGTCACTGATTCTCGAGGGAATTAAAGGATGCGTCAACATGGTAGACGATAACCTGGTGTTTGGCAGAGACCGGTCTAAACCCGACAGCCAACTACAGTCCTCGAGAGACTGCAGCAAGCAGGAGTTATGCTGAACGCCTCCAAGTGCCGCCTCGGAATGTCGTCCCTCAAGTTCCTCAGTGTAGTGTTGAGCACCAACGGCATAGCACCAGACCCCGACAAGGTACCCCGCCAACACGGGTATGCGATTTCCGACAGACGTGCAGGGCGTGCAGCGCCTCCTGGAAATGCTGAACCACATCGGATATTTCTTGCTGTGCCTGTCCAACGCCACTGCGCCAATCGCGCTCGTCCTAAACAAGGACACGGTCTGGACCTGGGGGACTGGCTAAGCTTCAGCCTTCGACTCACTAAAGAAGATGGTGGCATCCAGCACCAGCGTGGCTTGAAAGAGCCCAGAATATTCAGCAACCGTTTCTGCAGGCACCAGCTAGTACGGCCTGGGTACCGTCCTTCTGCAGGAGCAACATCTGGTGAGGGACGAGCGGTTGCCTTTGTGTCGCGTTTACTGACTACTGCCGAACAGCGGTACAGCACAATCGAGAAGGAAGCGCTGGGAGTCCTGTGGGCCATCCAGAGGTTCATAAAGCTGCACAATCTGAGCTCTTTTGTCGAAACCGACAACCAGCTGCTGGTGCGGTTGCTGGGCTCCACCGACCTCGACCTCATGCCTCGTCACGTCCAGTAGTTCCGCATCCAGCTGCTGCGCTACCGGTTCATGGTGGAGTATGTTCCTGGCAAGTGCCTCGCCACTGCCAACATGTCGTCTAGAGACCCCGAGGTCCTCGTTCCAGCTGCGTTTTCTGCGCACAGCGTCGAGCACTTCGTGTCACATGCTGTGACTGCACACTCTAAGACAAAAGAGAGGAGAAAGATAGCAACAGCGTGTTTTCCTCGATTTCACTAACGCGCCCCCAAGCGGATCCGAGAAGCAGGAAGGAACAAGACGTCTTGCTTCTTTCTGAGACTGACTGGAGGAAAGTTATTCCACCTTATTTTCGTGAGCTGCTCTAGGCTTTGTGACTTCTTTATTATTTTCTTTCAGACACGCTGCGTGTGCAGTTTGATAAGCAGTATTTGTGCACCCACGCATGCCCATGCAGCACGATAAGTTACCTGAAATTGTGAACCTTTGTATGTCAACCACAGGGCATCCATAGTATATTCTGCCAAGAATGCAGAGCAGGATGCTGGTTTCTGCCCTTCATTTCGTCAAATAAGTAAACGAAGCCGTCATGAACCGCCAAGATCTAAAATGGTGCTACGTACACCGGTCACAATGGATGCGCAAGGGTTGCCCTAGTCTGCTTGAGCCTATTTGAGCGTCACGACGGTGAGCCCGTGACTATGGTGACCACGAAATCCACTGTTGCAGCGACTCTGCCTGTTATTAGTCTGTGGGTCTACCATACTGCATTCTTACCGAGTGTGTGAACTGATGATCGCCTTGTGTTCTGTTTCTTCACGCATGACCAACATCGCTATGGCAGTACTGCCGGTTGTGAAAGTGGTCGTGACCCAAGACGCGAACCATCGCCGATGGCACCGTGTGTCCCATTGTCAACCGATGATCATCTATCGTCTTCGTGGTTTGGCTCCGCGCGTCATCAGTATCGCTATGGCAGTGCTCTCTACTGTGAGAGTGTTTGTGCACGTAGACGCCAACAGTCGCCGAGCTCACCTTCTTTTTCGCTGGAAATTGACGTATGCTCTTTGCTTGCACTATTCTATTTCAGGTTTCAGCGTTTTAGGGAACCATATGTGCGGTTACTGTCAGTCGATGTACCCGTGGATAGTCGGGTTGTGAAACTGATCGAAATCCATAACTGATCGGGCATTCTGTGTATTGTCTTGACAGCCTCTTCTAGCTTGCTTCTTGTCTGCATAAATTGGTTGAGTAGTGTGTGATAGTATGTCTTTTTATTGTTCCTGGTCTGGGGATTGTGATGGGAGCTACACCAGCTGGCCTGTGTTTTCACCCTTCGATGTTGAAGGACCAAACTGTTCTCTTTTTTTTTTTAAATCTCTCTTTTAATCCCCATATCACCCCTCCCCCTAGGCAAAGCAGCCAACTGGGATTAACAAACCAGGTTAATCTCTGTTTTCCTATTCTGATTTTTCTTCTTCAACACCTCTAGCCGATTTTTATTGTCTCTCCCCTCGTAAACTGCTGGCAGGCAAACTGTTTGCATCATTGTGCAGTCTGGTTTTCCAGTGCCACTGTGGCCACTTGCCCATTGGTTGTAAAGAAGATTGCCACCATTTTCTTTTCACCACCTCTTGGCATTTTGAGCCTCAGCAGTGGAGTTTCTCCAGACAATATCCAAACGGATGACTGGTGCTTGGTTTCGAGAGCACACTGGATGGTCCACGTTTTCTCACTCCTTACAATGTCAGATATTTCCTCTTAGCGTTGCCACTTTAGAATGGGTATGGCATTCCTTGGCACCATTCCACCCTTGCCTGGTTTTGAGCTTCCGTCGAATTCTGTGACGCCCAAGAGATGAAGCTTGTCAGACAAAGGTCCTCGTGAAGAATCGCCGAAACGCTCGGGGAACTAATCTTCAGCGACCTTGCGATATCACCATCAGTCAGCCGAGGATCCTCCTTAACGAGTCTCTTCACAGCAGCAGCGTTTTCTTCGGTCACAGTGTGACCTTTGAGAGAGGTGTGGCCACGCCTTAATTCACTGAACCAACACGAAACTGTGGCACGTGATGGTGGAGCGTCCCCAGAAGCACATCACAACCGTTCCAGTGATTTGGAATCATTTAAACCGCTTTTGAAATTGTAACGCGCCACCGCTCGAAAATCTCGTCTCTTGATGTCCAACACCGAAGTCAAATGAAGAGACGGGTTGTAACATGCCTAAGTCCGCAGCTGACACAAGGCGGCATTGTTGGAGACAATGAATGGCTTTTTTTATCTACTTTAGAATACCGTGCATCTGCCCATTCCACACCAAGTGCCCACCCCCAAAATTTGAAACATCTGACGAAATATGCACAGTACATAAATATGTAAAATTGATGATCTCAGATGTGCCCATCCCCTATTTTTTCGCGATTATCTTCAAATTTTGAGGGGGCGCTTGTTCAATATTTTAAGGTAGGAACAAAGGAGGCTTCAATTGTACCACACTTAATTTTTGTTTCTGCCTTGTTTGTTTGCAACAATTCAAAACCTTTGTAGTGACCTATGCATAGTAATAGTAATCTTTATTTGCACGACATGCGGTCCGGGACGACGTGCGAGGCTTGACAGAACGGCAAAAACCCATACGCAGTGTGCCTGTCAGCCAATCGCCTAAGGTTGAGAAGAAGGATGTTAAGAAAAACAAACAACACAAAATATAACTAGGTGACGGGGCTAAGTCAAGTGCCGAGGAAGTTCTCGACACAAAATTCGCAATTCTTCACGAATTTCAGGAAAGGGCATCTGAACGCCGAGTGGGACCCCGAGGAAGTCCCGAACTGCAGCCGGGGCAACACCGCGTTTTGATGCTGTACTGTTCTGGAATATAAAAACACAGGCTGTCTTGTCCGTTTACTGCTTCGAACCACTGAGATGTAGGAGCCTTTGAGCGACCGGTCCAAGGTGCAGCAATAGACCATTTGCTGCATTACCCAAGCATCAAGGAGAATGCAGGGATTGGTGTTCCACGCGCCACACGCGCACGCCTTCCCCGTATAAAATATTCGAAGTAAATAACCAAAATAAAGCGTTGACGAACGCGCGTGCAAGATACAATTTGTTTTAGGTTTTTGCTTTGGAAAATTTACTACTGCTGAGGCCAACACGTGCGGCGCGTGGAACACCAATCCCTGCATTCTCCTTGATGCTTGGGTAATATAGCAATAGGTCTATTGGAGGGCAACAGGAGTCGCAGTGTGGCGGTGCTTTTCTGTCTGCCACTTCGAATGCTGCAACCACGTCTCTTATGATAGAAGCGTATCACGTCAGTGGTCGGGACAAGTCAACAGTGTCCAAATGGCACGGTGTTGCACATCCTCCAGCTGGTAAGTCAAGTGGACTCGGTATGGGTGCCACACATGCGCAGTGCTCCAACTTTGGTAGAACAAGTGCAGTGTAAAGCAAGTCTTGAAAAGCCACAGAATTTCGACAACCGTGTCACAAAGCCCAAAGTGCACCGAGCTTTAGCCACTATGTTTGAAATGTGGAGAGATAAGTCCAGTGCTGGTACAAACATTACAAGCGTTGCCCCAAGGACTGACGCGTGCTGTACCTTCCATAAGGGGGATCCCGAGATAGTGTATAGGGGAATACTGGTTGTCTTGGTGTTGTGGAAACGCATCACTATGCTCTTACCCTCACTCATGGTCAGGCAGTTTGCATGCGCCCACTCTGAAAAGCAAGTGATATAGCCTTTAAGGCGGACAGAGCAGTCGGGAGAAGTGATGAGGGCGACAATGGACCTGTCGTCTGGCTATAGGGTGTTATTGTTTTGCGGCATGTCGTTAAGACAGAATAAGGACAAAGTTGGGCCAAGTACGGAGCCTCGTGAAACTCCAGAAAGAGCTGGATAGCTTTGGGACATTGACCCATGGTAGCACCAGGGGCGGATGCAGGAATTTCCTGAGGGGGGGGGGCAGGTGTTGGTCAGCGTACCATATGTTTAGGAACCCCCTCCCCCTCTCCTTCGTTTTACGCCCTAAATTTTACACATGCAGAAATCAAGAGGGGGTCAGGGCATCCGGACCCCCTCTACATCTGCCCCTGGGTAGATTTAGAGGGGGTCAGGACTTCCGGACCCCCCCCCCTCTAAATCTGCCCCTGGGTAGCACGCGTTGGGTATAACCCACCGTAAAGCGAGTCAACCAAAGTAGTAGTGAGCCTCGGACACCAGCCCGTGCGGCTTTTCTGATCAGGACGGCGTGATCGAGCATGTCAAGCGCATTACTGCGGATCAGTTGAATCAAATCAGCAGGAATGCGACTGTCGATACCGTTTTAAGTTGAGAAAATATGTTCAATAAAATAATTAAAGAAAGGAGAATACATAGTACATCATGGGACCCGTCCAACACCACGACACAGACATGTTTGTTCGGTCTCGTGCTGGCTTCTGATGCTCTTCTAAAAACACCATGATGATGATTGTTGGCGCACACTATACGCCACACGACAACAATCGGCCAAATCTGACTTGCTGGCTGTCCTCAGTCAGTTAAAGTTTGTCACGTCTTGGAAACGCTTTGGCTGTTTTCTTGCTTTTCTTGTTTTCTTTTTGACTATGATTTTTTTCTTCTGCTTCTTTTTAACTAGGATCACTGAACTGCTGTACTCTGACTTGCTGTCCCTCACGAGTCCATTGGTCTTAAGCTCGTTGGTGATTTGCCGAAGTAGTTGCCACTCTGTCCATGATGCGCGGTAAGGATCGGTCAACCCACTGTCAACCCATGGCTGAACACCCTGGTTTCTCTTGTATAGCCATGGCCGCAACTGTCATGCATTTCAGTTTCTTGGTGCTCATTGCAAGGCATTCACACTTTTTGTTCAACATCTCACAGATTTCTTTCTTGAATCCCTTGGTCACAGACGGTCCGACCTTGTTCTGTTCCATGTTGATTGTAGACAGGCCCTCCTTTCCACACTCAAACAAAGTAGACTACACGTTGTGAAATCATTAGCTCATCGGTATCCTGAAGTTCGACCAGGTCTCCACGCTTAACTGTCTGGCGCTTCTTGAGGATGATGTCAGAGTTGGTGACGTCCACGATAGAAAGACTTGTATCCCCGTCTTTTCACTCGCACAGGTAGTCCATCTCGTCCTCCCCAGCTATAAGGAATTTTGACTGTTTTGTTTGTCATAATCTGAAACAAGTGTGACCCATTGTACAGTGTTTTTCTCAAGCTTGAAACTGTCTGGTGGACAACGCAACTCGCATATCATCATGGTCAACCTTGATTTCTTTGAGAAATGGAAAGTCTCGTTCGTCTAGCAGTATAATCGTTCCCTCTTTCGGAAGTAGCTGAACGTTTGGTGTGTCAATGACGTCTGTTCCCACGATGATGTCGGGTCCCGTGAAAATGTTGTGTGGAACCACCTGCATTCTCACAGCCTTGACGAATTTGCTGTCTACTTCAAGGTCGGCTTGGATCTCCCCTAAGGTTTTGCATGTTCCGCCTACGCCACATACTTGTTCCTTTCCGCTAGGAACTGCCACTTCTTTTGCCTAGCTGGGCGGCGAGTTTCGTCTTGATCAGGCTGATCTGCGCACCGGTGTCCAGAAAAGCAGCTGTTGGTTCTCCATCAATGTTCACTGATTTGAACGCTTGCGACGACCCACAAACTTTGTGCCAGTCTTTATCCTTGACCACTTGTAGTGCATTTTATTTTCACTCATGACAATTATTTGTACTGTGTCCTTGCTCTCCACAGCGAGTGCACATTTTCTCCCGTTGTGAATCCGGGCAATCTCGTGCAATGTGGCCAAATTTCTGACAATTGAAACATTTCGGCTTCTTATTCTGGGCATGGTTGGAATCGTCATTCTCAGCTCGTGACAACAATTTGGCTTTCGAAGTTTGCCGTGGCCTCTCGTCTTGTTGTTTACGGTCCGACAGGAATCTTGCGTCGCGATTCTTCTGGAAACGCTCGTAGCTGTTAATATTACGTAAAAGGTCGTTAATAGAACGGGGAGATTGATTTCGCATGGCGTAGCTGAGTTCGCTCAATGCTAGTCCCGTGATAATCTCCGCCTTCGTCTCCTCCAAATTTAGTCCCAGGCAAACGCAAAGCTTTTCTTTGTCGTGAACATAGGTTTCGTGGTGTTCGCCCTTCTGTTGCACTCGGCGTTCTATGATTCTGCACTGTTGAGTTTTCGACGGTAGGCAGACGTAAGCGTCCCGAAAAGCGGCTTCCCAGGACGGCCAAGTGTTGCAGGCTTCGCCCCAGGATTGCAGCCAGTCACGCACCAGTCCTGACAGCTTCAATTTGGCCACGATTATCTTTTCTTCCTCGTCCCACCTTGCTATCTCAGTGATGTGGATAAACTCGGTAATCCACTTGTTTTGCTGCGATGTCACCATCACTTGTGGTGAACTTGGGAATCGCAGCTAACGCATGCGGAGCCACCCGCATGGCATGGAGATATCCGAAGACGTCGGTCGACTTGACTGTGTCAATGACAGACGCTCAAGATCTTGATTTTGTCGTAGCACTCGTGCCATATCATCTCCATCACGTCTGCATTGACCTCGCCTGTTGAGTCGGGCTTTTTGTTTTTACTTTCCATGGCATGGTCACAAATCACAGTTAGTAAGATCTCGGGTATCAAAGTGAGGTCAACTCGCCTTGTCGCAATATCTGGATCTTATTCCGATGTCAGGCCTCGCACCACTGATTTGACGAATCGCAATGTCTCGCTCACTCACCGTAAGGTATGAATGAGGAGCAGCTCATCCCACTTCTGAATTGTTAAAAGATGAGAAAATATGTTTAATAAAATAGAAAATTATTCAAGAAAGGAGAATACATACTATTACATCATGGGACCCGGCCAACACCACGAGACACACATGTTCGTTCGGTCTTAATCTGGCTTCACGTGCTCTTCTTCTAAAAACACATCATGATGATGATTGGTGGCGCACTGTATACGTAGGGTTATTCGTTTTCGGGTTTTATATATTTTTTTTAATTCGGGTGGTAACAATCGGGTGCTAAATTTCAAGCTGATATTCGGAGAGAAATCGGGTTTTTTGTAGACGCATTCCGAAATTCGGGTTTTTTTCGGGCTAAATTTACAAATGTACTCAATATTCAATTCGTTTTTTTTAGCGTTTTACGAGCTTTTTAACGCTAACGCGTTAAAATTAGGATTCTGTTTCAACCTGGTAATCGGGGGGACATCAGGGTTTTCCAGCTCCTATTGCCTTAGGTCGCTTCAACGGAAGCACCGCCCATGAAATCCTTCTTTCCCTCGGGTGTCAACAAAACCCCGACCGTTCGAGGAACGGTCGTTTTTGATCAGATATTTCGGGATGGAATAAACTTGTTAAGTTTTCCCGATCTGTTTACGCGACTGACTGGCATGGGACGCTGTTCATGAGAAAGGTTGGGATCCCAGCGAGATGGCCATGCTATCCGATAGATCCTGCTGGGCGTCGACACCTCAGCGGTCGAAGAGGGATTAATAGTGCATTTCACAAGCCGCGTGCAGCAGGGCCGAAGCTGCATAGCGTGCCGATCGAGGCGGTTCCACCTGCACAGTGGGGTACGGAAATGTCCCTTCGAGGCCTCAACGCCTATTGTCGCTTTTCTTCAGCCGGCCTCCGTAGAATAGTCATGGTGAGTTAGGCGCGCTCGTTGGGTGGTTAGTTGAGAGTCGTGTAGCGTCCGCCGTGCTGCATGCAGCCTGCGAAATTAACTATAGGTCACTGTTGTCCCGAGGTAGCGCGTGTGCACCGCAAACTCCGTGCGGCGTAAAAATAAATAAGTTGTTTATGTGGTTTTGGAATTCGGGGAGAAATCGGGTTTAACCCGATTCTCCTGAAACATGTTCGGTGTGTAAAAATCGGGTAAAATCGGGTTTTAACCGAAAACGAACAACCCTATGTATACGCCACAGGACAACAATACTGTCACTGATGAAATGCATAATCGTGGCAAGGGCAGTCAGGCACGTAGTCAGGATTTTGTTTCGGGTGGGCCCGTGACAAAATGCTGTTTGAGGGGGAGGGGGAGAGGAAGTCGCAGCAAAATGGAAGATTTCGGGGGGGGGGCCCGGGCCCCATGGCCCCCCCCCCCCTGGATACGTGCCTGAGGGCAGTCTCGTATGGCTGCGATTTGGCTGGAAGCCGTGCTGGGACTGCAAGAGTATGTCATTCTCCTCCAGAAAAGTTAAAGGGGCCCTGCAATCATATTTAAGCGTCTAACTTTTTTGCGGTTTCCACGTCTCTCGGGGTTCGGGCAAGCCAGCGGCCACGGAGAGAGTAACTAAATATCAGTGCGTCATATTATAACCGGACGACGTGGAAACCTCCTCCACCTATGGGGGTGACCCGCGGTGCCGAAAGCGCGCAATATGTGAGGTCTTCGGTCCTGGCCTGACTACTGGCCAGAGTCGCTAAAAGTTTTTTTTTAGTCGAAATACAAAATATAAGAGGCGCGAACCGTTTCAATTATTTGTGGAAGTAGTTTTTGTTCAGTATTTTAGATCAGAAAAGAAGCAAATGCAGTTTATAAAGTACGGAAACAAGAAATGAGGTGTCGACATACCCGCCACCAAGCAGTAGAAAAGGCGGCGCGTACCAGAAAGGGGTTGTGGGATCAGGCACCGACAAGCGGCGAGCGTAGAAAGGTCCCGGATGTACGCGGCGGCGCTGCGGTGGTATACCGGCGCGAGTATCCGACCGGTTCTGAGCGTTCCGATGGCCTTCGGCGCAGGTTTGGCTTGCGATTTGGCCTTTTGGCGGTATGGCTGCGCGAAGTGGCTCCCGTCCTGAACTGATCTTTACCCTGTGTTTGCTGTCGTTTGTGGCCAATGAAGTGTCATGCCGATTTAGTGTTTAATCGCGCAGCAAATGCAATGCGAGCCGCCCTGGCTGCCCGCTTCGTACAGCCTATCCAGAACATGCTTTATTTATTTATTTATTCAAGTTCCTTAAAGGCCCTCGTTGAGGGCATTACATAAGGGGGGGGTACAAAACACGAAAGTATAAAACAGTAACAACGACATATGCGAATACATGGGGCGTTGCAAAAACAAAGTGGCATCGCCACGAGCAACGGCAAATACACAAATTAGTCTGGGTACATGGGGAGCAAAAGGGGAAGAAAACATTGATACATTGCAACCAATAAAGGACAAGACAAACAAATAGAACGGCACAGTGGGGTTTAACAGAAATGAGAACAAAGAGCGTTGCGAAATGCGGCGGGATCCGCCTGGGCCACAATAAGTGAGGGGAGGTCGTTCCAGTCTACAATAGTGCGAGGGAAGAAGGAGGAGTTAAAATAGGTTGTGCTGCCTGAGATGCGGGAAACGTGACACTGGTGATTTAGCCGCAATGAAGATCGCCTAGGGGGCAGGAGGAGAGAGTCTCGGAGCGCAGGGAGGCAGTAGTAAATTTTGTGAAAGAGACAGAGTCGCGCTATCTTACGGCGAACGTTTAGTAAAGGAAGGTTCAGTTCGCTCTTTAGGGCGGATACACTAACTGACCAATCATATTTTTTCAAAATAAACCTGGCAGCGCGGTTCTGGACTGCCTCGAGGTGATTTAATAAGTATATTTGGTGAGGGCTCCAAATGGCCGCAGCATATTCCAATTTGGGTCGAATGTATGTCTCATAAGCCAATTTTCGCACGAATGGGGGAGCCGATTTCAGGTTTCGTCTTATATAACCCAGGCAGCGAGACGCCTCAGCGCATATAAGCTCGATGTGAGCGTTCCAGGTGAGATCGTTAGTTAGAGTCACACCGAGGTATTTGTAGGACGGGACGTCTTCGACCAAGTTATTTTCTAATTTGTACGAGAACTGAGATCCTTGTCGTTTTCGTGAAAACTGGACTAACTTGCATTTCGATTTGTTTAGTGTCATTAACCATCTGGTGCACCACGCCTGGATTTCGTCCAGGTCTCTTTGAAGTAGAAGATGGTCTTCAAAAGAAACTATCCTTCGATATATAACGCAGTCGTCAGCGAAAAGGCGGATGTTAGAGGAAATTTTGCCTGGAATGTCATTAATAAAGATCAGAAAAAGTAGGAGACCAAGAACCGAGCCCTGGGGAACTCCCGAGGTAACTTCAGCGAGGGGGATGAGGAACTATTAATTGTGGTGAATTGAGTGCGAGAGGAAAGGAAATCCCGGATCCAGGAGAGAAGGAGAGGGTCAATTCCGAGGCATGAAAGTTTGGCAAGCAGGCGACAGTGGGCAACGCGGTCGAAAGCCTTCGAAAAGTCCAAAAATAATGCATCAGTTTGGTGGTTGGATTCAAAATTGGTGCTCGTGGGTGAATTCTACGAGCTGCGTCTCACAAGACAGTCCCTTACGAAAACCGTGTTGCTTGTTGTAAAAGAAGTTATTACTCTCAAGATGAGATACAACGTTTGAGTAGATAATATGCTCTAGAAGTTTTGAGGCTACGCAGGTTAGAGAAATAGGGCGGTAATTCGAAGCCGAAGAACGATCCCCATTTTTAAAGACCGGAACGACCTTACCCAGTTTCCAATCGGATGGGAGGCATCCCTGCGATAAGGACTGTGAGAATATTAAGTAGAGAAATTCGCTGGACACTGCTTTGGTGTAGTGAAGAATCTTGGGGGTGATGTCGTCAGGTCCTCCAGAGGATGTCAATTTCAAGTTGTCAAGGAGTTTCGCTATTCCAGCACATGAGATGTCAATAGGTTCCATAAGCTCGTACGGTAGTGCTGGGAATATAGGGACGTCGGCGTCTTCTAATGTAAACACAGACGAAAAATAGTCGTTTAATACTGTGGCACAGTCCGTTTCAGATATTGTGGAACCGTCCTCATCGGTTAGCTGGATAGAGGAGGAGCGATAGTTAGGGGATATAATCTTCCAGAATTTTTAGGGTTGTTACGCAGGATACTAAAAAGATCCTCAAAAAAGAACTTATGTTTAGCCAGACGAAGGTTCCGAGTGTAGGTCCTAAGGCACAAGAAGTATGCATCCCAGGCAGCGTCGCAGTCCAGACGCCTTGCTCTTCTAAACAATCGCTTTTTTTATTGTTAAGGGACCTTAATGCTTTGTTGTACCATGGGTTGCAATCATCGCTCCGTACATGGACGGAGGGTACAAACAGGTCAACGAGATTATTTAACTTGTTTTTAAAGAGTAACCAGTTCTGTTCCACGGTCCTAGAATAAAAACTGGCGGTATACAACGGTAGATATGCAGAAAGATTGCTGTTTATTGCGTCAAAATTGGCTTTGGAGTAGTCCTTGATAATTTTTGAGGATGGGTTTCTATAATGGATGGGTAAGGATAACTCCACGGTCAGCAAATTGTGGTCGCTAAAACCCTTCGTTTGGCTAATGGATGTCACCAGGTCTGGGGACGTCGTCAGAATGAGATCAAGGATGTTGTCTTCACGTGTAGGTTTGTTGACGACTTGGGTGAGATTATGGTTTAAGCATAGATCAAGAAAATCCCTGGCTTCACTGGACCCACTAGTTGTTAGACTAAGCCAATCTATGTTAGGGAAGTTAAAGTCGCCAAAGACTAAGACATTTGATTTTGGGTACCGCTCATTAATTTCAAGCAGCAGAGAATGAAGCTCGTGGCAAAACGTGCCGCTATAATTCGGAGGTCGGTAGCAGACACCGATAATAGTTTTTGTGCAGGACGATGTGACACAAACAAAAGTAGCCTCGATATTAGAGCTGGTATTAATATGAAATGAAGAAATGCATTTTTTACCGCTATTAGCACACCACCTCCTCTCTGTGCGGACCGATCACATCGGTAAATATTAAACATTGAGTTAGGGGGGAAATTTCGCTGTCACTTATCTCAGGCTTTAGCCACGTTTCTGTAACAATGACAATGTCAGAATTATTATCTTGAATAAAGCCACTGAGCTCCTCACGTTTGGGAAGGAGGCTACGGATATTAGTGAACGTGACTGTATGGTTCGAAGTCTTTATACGTCGCGTAGAGACGGGCGGCGGTGACCGATCAGAAATAGGTCCTCGCTGCTATCTAGGAATCTCTGTGACGGAGTCGGCCGCAGAATCACACTGGAAACACTTGTCGTTGACGTACAGTTTGTCAAAGCGAATTTTGAAAATGGAGTTCAGTGATTTGCCATAATGAAAGAGTTTAGTGCGAGCCGTGCGCACCGAAAGCGAGAGGTCCTCACGCACCGCGTACTGAATTTCCTTTAGTTTTCCTCCAGAGAACAAAACGTTCTGCTTGTCCTTGAAGCGCAAGAATCTCACGATGATCGGTCGGTTTTTGTTAGCCGAGAACTTTCTCAGCCGGTGGGAGCGATCAAGGTTACCGGGGCTTATCTCGACGCCCAGGCTTTCTGCACAAAGCCGGATTACCTTCTCCTCTGACTGGGTCCATGTTTCGGTCTGCGAGTCCGGAATGCCAAAAAACAGCAGATTTGACCTCCGCAGTCTATTCTCTGCGTCGTCGCATCGCGAATTTACCTTGTAAAGTTCCGACACAATACCGCCAGAGGCCTCATGGTCGAGAACGTCGCGGACGGGAAGGGCCTTCGCCGCGGCAAACTGGGCCTCGAGAGCTGTCACTCTATCGGAAAGTGCACTCACATTTTCGTCGGTAAACTTTTGAGCTCTCTGAACCCGTTTAAGCTCGGCAAGCACATCGACCTGGCTCTTTTCTATCCTGGTGATAATTTCAAGTATGCTACCCAACTGTTCCTCCACAGTTGGGCCTGGGTTTGTCTCGATGTCACCCGACATTTGCAGTAGTAATAAGGACAAATAACGCACATGAATGCACCTGACAAGGAACGTGGCGCCCTCTCGAGCCGTCAACACGGAGTGCGGCAGCCGTCGGCGCTCGCCGAGCTCACTACCCCTCCTCTATTTCAAGGCCACTCAGGCGACCAAGGACGTCATGAAGGAGGTTATTTTTTGCTTGTTTTTGTAATTTTAATTTGCCTATAACTTCTAAAATAAAGCAAAATTCGAGAAAAGAAAAGTTTCATTAAGTTACTACGTTCAGTGCGCTCAGGTTCGGTGCAAATTAAAAACAAGTCAAAAAGTTGTTGCAGGGCCCCTTTAACACGGTTAAGGAGAAGTTTCGATGTTCTACAGAGGATTGATGTGATTGAGACAAGGTGATAAGTTAAGATTGACTTAGCATAAGATGTTTGGGGAAGTACCCAGTCGTGTACTGAGTGTAAACACTGAACACCTTGCTTCGTAAACAACACAAAACTAAGACACTTAACTGTAGCACTGCATGACTGCATCCTGACTGTTCCTTCTTGCATTGCGACCAGACTTTGGTACCTTTGAAAGGTTGCACAAGCAGAGTTTAAAAGGGAAGGTCAAGACCGCCTGATCCCCCGCCCCTAAATCGACATAGGAATATATACCGGGCAATTATAAATCTGGTGCCAGAGTCGTAGCTGGAAGATGCCAGGCTGCCAGGACTGTCACGCAGTGCAGCAGACCTCGGACTGGGGGTTCGCTGCCTTGTTTGGGTTTTCGCTAGCTCCCAGAAGCATTTTGAAAACCTAATGGCACATTTCGAATACCTCTGCCCCTAGTTTCCTTACCTCAATCTCCCCTCAGAAATGCCATAATCAGAAACCCCGAAAAAAATTACGACGTGAGGACCTGCGGTACCATTTTGCCTGGTGCTACACCTGAGCTTCGCGCGAAAGTATTGCAGCGATCGTCGATGCGTCACCGTAACGCCCCACGACTTTTTAAGGTAAGAAACTCGAGCTCTCACGCACGTAAGAGTACCGATCAAAGCTATCCGCGCGCTCGCACTTCATTTCTCAACCGCATGTAAGCGATTTAGAGAGCGACGGCACAAGCAACGAGAGTCGGCGACGAGCGACGGTGATTTCTCAACTTTAAACCGCATGCAAGCGATTCGGCGAGCGACGGGACAAGCGACGGCGACCCGCTTCGCTGTCGCTCGGTCAGTTGCGCGGTGAAGCAAACCGCATGAAAACGACGGGAGCACGGGAGCGAGCGACCAAGGCGATGAGTGACGATTTCTAGAAATCCAAAAACCGAGCGGTACGCGACGAGCGACCGTGGGAAATCTCCGTCGCTCGTCGCCGACTCTCGTCGCTGTCACCGTCGCTTGCTTAATCGCTTACATGCGGTTCAGCCTTTATTCTTGTTTTTCTCTCGACTGGCACCAGAAAACAAGACTGGCTCGCGTCGTTCTGAACTTTCTGGACGCATATCTGGGCGGTCGGAGCTGCTACGCGGGGAAGCGGACACATCAGAGCGCACCAACGCGTATTTTTTTTTTTTTTTGTGCCGGCGGGTGGGGTTGTTTTTATTGACTACACCAAATAATTACCATGTTTAAGCCTACATTCTACTTGGAGATGTGTGCCTTCGAACGTTTAAAAACATTGTTATCGGCAGATTTTCGTGCGAGAGCAGTAATTTTTTTGCAATAATATTCCTTCTTGGGCAGTCATTGCGGAAATAGGTGCCTGAAATTCGTACGGTATATATACCACTGGTGCAACCGTTCGTGTCAGTGGTGAGGGGTTGTGTTGTGTACTATGTATGTGCTTGCAGTTGTGACGTTGAAATGTATGTGCCTACGTTGTGCAGTGCATTGTGTGCGTGATGAGTATGTACGATGTAATTTCCAGTGCGAAGCGTGGCGAGTGTGAAAGTGAATGTTGGGTACCACTAGAGTTAGAAATTGTTTTTTCTTAAAAATATTGAATTGGGTGGTAACAGCGCCATCTGGAGTAGTTTGCTTTAAACGCTGGATAATATTTATATATCCAGTGCTTTTAGAGTTTGCTTGCGCGCGCCATCTGGCCGTGGACGGTGCAACTGTCTTCGTATTTTCTTTCGCCCGAGGCACCTGAGGTTCGCATCAGCCGGTAGCATACTTTTGGCGAGTTGTAGAGAATCGTTCGGCGCACCGTATCGGTTGCGTGGGATTACGTATCGGTCCTAGAGCTCATATCCGTTGTGTGGGATTTGCGACGGAGTAATTGCGATATGAGAACGAGCACGGGTAAGTGACGCGAAATTGACTGACCATTGTGGCTCAATGCGTTTCGGCAAATTTGTGTTCTTTTTTTTATTCACGGCGCGAAATATGATTCGGGGCGCGGATTTCCTTACCTGCACGGGCAGCCGGATTCGCCAATAAATATACGACGTGCAAAGCTCGTGTTCTGTGGTCATTGGGTGCTCATCGTGCCCTGGAACTGTCGGCTCGATTTGGGTGGGCTCGGTCGCTGTTAGGCGGTCAACGCGGTGCTTTTCTGTCGAGTGTTGCCGACTAAGCAGTGGCAGACCGCCAGTGAGCGGGAGGCATTTGCCTGTCCGGTGACTATCAGAATACTTTCCGTTGCGGTGGAACTGGTGGAACGTCGATGGCGTGCCGGAAGGACCTACAATAGACGCTCGATTTGGAGCCGCCATTTTGAAATGCGCCTCCGATTCGACGGAGGAGCAACTTTTCCTCCCTTGTTGAAGGAGGAAAAGTTGCTCCATTTCTGAAGGAACATATGTGTCAGACTCGTTCCTCCATTTAAGGAGGACTATGCTGACCCTTTTTTCGAAGAGTGTAGTAACGAGATACCGTTACTCCTTACTTGGCCTTAAAAGTAACTAAATACTTTACTCGTTCCCTTTGTAGAAAAGTAAGTAAATACGTTACTTGTTACCGAAAATAGTAACTAGGTAGAAGCAACTCGTTACTTGTAACACGTTACGTACATGTCTGTGCACAACTAAAACCACAAAGTGGTCGCTCTCAAAGTCTGGCTGGCAGGGCACTATGTGACGCTCGTCTGAGTGTACTGGAGTTCGGTCCAACACAGTGGCCAGAATGTGGACCCTGAACTGGATCAGCTACCGGTCAGCCACGTGCAAGGAAAGTGATGTTATTGCAGTAAGCTCAATTGACTCCGTAAGCGCGCCGTCATGGGTCCAAACAAACCGTTGCTACGGTCGTTGTTTCAGACAAATACACGTGGCTTAGTTTCGCTACGAAAACCCGACTGTTTCAAAATCAGGAGTCGGATTTAAACTTTTAGAAATCACAGATATGGAAAGATTGAATGTCATATATGTTTCAACAGAAGTGTGCCGGTAATCGATTGTTTCTGAAATATTTACGACTGCAACTTCCGGTCCTCAAGGTGCCTGCAGCAGACGACGAATGCAAGTATGCCGTCTGCCACACGCAGGCCGGCCAAGCCGGCGCCGTCGTTTGAATCGTGCGAATAAAGACAATATTCTGATATTGCATTTGTTTGAAATGTAATGAGCTTCAGACACTTACAAGAATTCAGAGTGGGGGTGCGATACAAAATATGGTTTATCAAAAGTTCGGGCGTTGATCGAGATGATCGCCTGCTAAAAGATCGCTTTCCACCAGGTGAGGAAAGCACTTCAGGCGATCGGTTGAGATCCCAAATTTTGTTTGCGCACTCGCGCGGAGGGTGCGTCGTGCACCTGGTTGTAACCATCGCGTAGAAAAAGAGTGTTAGGTTTAAATACCTCTGGGTTGTTGTTTTAGGGGGATCTTGGTGGGGTTGGGCCGGGCAAGGAATGCGGGCCTTGACATGTTTATGAGTCCCGGACGCGACGGCAGTTAACGAATTCCGAGGTAACCCGAATCTCAAGCACCGGGGTTGGAAATGTGGTAAGTCGGTGAGAACTACCGCCGGGTCGGAAGTACACGACGGGGTGTAAGGAGCGACCCAGCGAGGTGACAAGTGATGCTGACCAGACGCCCGGGAAAGTGGGGACGATTCCTGGAATATTAGGGGCGCGCGGGAAAGTGAAGGGCAGTCTACGCTGAGTATCGGAGGGGGCAAGACGCCACCAGGACTCCAAGAGGTCTCGCGTAGCTCCTAAGATCTAAACCCAGTTTGTGAATGTATGCAAATAAACCATATATATATACAGGGTGTTTCACGAAAGGTGGACAAATTCGATATTGCGAAATCTATGCGTCGCACCAAAAAAAGGCTTGTGTCGTTTTGGACCTGGGCCAGGGGCCTATTAAAGAAAATTATTAAAGTCCGAGATAATTATATTGTTAATTATTTTTGCGTAATTAACTTTTTTAATATTGGGTTTAAGGGCATGGTTTCAATTAGAAAATCGCTCAGCGTCATCGAAAACCACTAAATCAACAAATTGCAGAACGATAGAAGGCACGCGAAGCATTTTACGGCTTTCTGAAAAACCGTACGAATTTGACGGGTTTTTAAGTTTCGGTTTGTTATCGGAGCGCATCTCAGCCCCGGCGGCAGCGCGCCCCGTGGAGAGATAGTGCATCCAACCTCTGCTGCGCTGTCATCGCGCGACGCAGCAGAGGCTGGTTGCGCTATCTCTCCACGGGGCGCGGTGCCGCCGGGGCTGAGATGCGCGCCGATAACAAACCGAAACTTAAAAACCCGTCGAATTCGTACGGTTTTTCAGAAAGCCGTAAAATGCTTCGCGTGCCTTCTATCGTTCCGCAGTTTGTTGATTTAGTGGTTTTCGATGACGCTGAGCAATTTTCTAATTGAAACTATGCCCTTAAACATAATATTAAAAAGTTAATTACGGAAAAATAATTAACAATCTAATTATCTCGGACTTTATTAATTTTCCGAAAAAGGGCCCTGGCCCAGGACCAAAAAGACACAAGCCTTTTTTGTTGCGACGCATAGTTTTCGCAATATCGAATTTGTCCACCTTTCGTGAAACACCCTGTATATATTCGTTAACTTCTACTGGGTGTGTCCCTGTGTGTCAACGTCTCCGTCGGCCAAGGCGCAATCCCGGGCGGTTGCCTTCATCACATCTGCGCCAACCCCCGCGAACGGAACCTAACTAAGAGTCTCGCAGTTTTTTCAGATTTCCGCAAGACCCCAAAGCGCGAAAGAACTGGACAAAAAACAGAAGCTGAGTTTATTACAAATCGTACTGGCATCACGGGTTTGATGGAGATCTTCACCAAAAGAGCACATCCACGCAACTTGATGTATACCAAGGACCCTCTCTCTGCGCGTAGGTATGGGCGGGGGCGTTCCACGTGGGGAAAGATAGAAATTTGACTGATCCGACAAACAAGTAGAACCCACGGCACTCTCTGTACTTCAGGTCCGAGAGTCAAAGTGGAGGCTAGCGTCAAGAAGGGGAAAGTGGAGAAGAACAAAGGTGCGGCTTCTGAATTTCATTGTGTGGTTACTAACTGGCCGCTAGACTCATATTTTCAAATCCTTAACGGCGACGTAAAAAAGAAGGGTTCTTTCCTGCTTTCCTCTTGCGGGAAAAACGGCGAGGAGAAAATGGAGGAGAGTGGAGAGTAAAAGCTTTGTCCTTTCTGCTTGTTTGTCGGCCTTTATCAACACCACCTTGAGCTATAGGCCGCAGCGCTCCGAGTTGTGACGCCACAAGTGTTCCAACCTTTTTTTCTTTTTTTAAATTTTATATATATATATATTTTTATTTTTCTGGGGGGTCAGTTGCGCAATGGCAATTTTGGCCTCCTTTGCGCAAGGAAGGCTTGCGCAAGGCTCGCGGTGGGAGTGCGCGAGCTACTTTAACCGTCTATTTTGTGTTTGGTGTGCCTGGCGGTTGGCACGTGGCGCTTGGCGAGTTACGGCCACCTTTCGGGCTAGCCATGCATCATAAATGCAGTGTCCCTGGGTGCCATGGGAACTATGAAACGTCATTGACGAAAGTGTCTGTATTTAAGTTCCCAGAGGATGAAGAACTGAGAAAAGCATGGGTGCGGCCTATCCCTCGAGAAATGCCGTTGCTATCAACGCACGTGATGAGACTTTTCATAAACTTTCACATCGTATTTTTTTCTTAATTACTTTACTTCGTTTAATTTTATGCTGACATGGCAGTGAAGCCGGCAAGTTCAAGCTAGCTCGCACTTTTTGTTTAAGAAATTTATCTTTGTAGCGCGAGCTCCCGTTCAGAAAACCAAGGTCAGGAGCCTGTAACCTTCGCTCTATGGTCCTCTCTTGTTGATATCTCTATAACGCACATTATTTTAAAAATCAATGTAATCTGTTTCACGGAACTTCGGCAGAGCTACGTCCTGCTGGGTAGGACTCAGACTGATAGCTTGGAAGACAGTTTCAGTAGATACCGGCAGCTTGTTGGCTTGCGATATCACGAATCTATTAGGCTGTTTTAGGGAGATGAGAATAAACTGCGACTCCAGAGTACGTTGCCGACAATCATGTGTGAAGACGAGCGATGGGAGGAGCTTGAAAAACAAGTGGACAGGCCACGGCCCAGCTGCAGCAACATAGTCATTACAGAAAAATGAGTGTCACAAGCCGAAAAACTAGACCCTCCCAATCCTATAAAGTCGTGGTAGGATACGCAGTTTCCGCCGCTTTGAAAAACTTAGGTTTCAGAAATGACGGGCAGCGCTGACCGTAGAAGACAAGACGGTAAGTTTGAGTCACGCAGAAAAATCACTCTCTTGTGAAGACATTGAATCGAGGGGGCTTCTTTATCCAACTATGTTCCTCATTAATGCCGTGGGACACACTTACGTTGTTGCTCAAGAACTTTCCGAACCATCGCCAGTCTGTCTCCGGGCTCACAATGAAACTACGGTCTACTAACGAGAGTTCTGACTTCGACGCCTGTGAAGGACACACAAGTGAGCTCGTGCAGAAGCAATTTGTTGTGGTGCAGCACGAATATTGTGCTGCAAAGCTATTGTGCGAGGGTGAACGACCAGATTCATGAGTCTAATTCCAAGTAAAAACAATGAAACCCTAAAATTTAAATTAAAAATATTTTATATTTAGCTTAACAGCTGTCATAACAATATCATTGTGCAGCGGCATTAAAGTCTACATGCCGCACATGTCCTGTGTCTTAGTGTAGCGAAAGCTACAGAGCAACATCTAAGATGCTTCTGTTTAAATCGTGTCAAGATGGATACAAGAAGAAAGTATGGAAACACGAGAAGATACATACTGAAGTTTTCAGAGGCGAGAAAAGTTCTATTCACAGCTTCTATTCGTAGCGTGAATTAACGCAGGTACTGTGGGCATGAAACTTCCACACCTCCATGTGTTCCCTTCTGAAAATTATGCTTTAAGTTTACTAGGTATGCTTGCAGTCGGTTCAATCAAAGCTCGTACACTTTAGCTTAGACTGTGTCTGTCCCTACTTTTATTTATTTATTTACATAAAGACCTCCAGCGTAGTTCGGTATTGTTGCAAGGGTGAGAACAGAAAACACATTGATTTCAAACGAAAGCATCGAAACAAACAAACTTATATAAACATTGAGCCCATACTTCAATAGCCAGCCTATTCCATTCTTTTATTGTTTAAAAAAAGAGAAAACGCAAAAAACATAGGACCTTAGTCTCAGATTCATTACTTTATGATAAAACATTCATAGCTCGCCTGCACTTTATTTTAGATCATTTGTTTACTTCAGCTAAAAATTACACTTGAACACGCTACATTTTTTTCAACTCCAAGATAGCATCAGTCCACAATTGTTTAATGCTCCTCTTTTAATTAGCTCCACAAATTAATTCAGTAACCACATATTTGCAAGCAGCACCTACTTGATTGATGCTGTTATGCATTTCTGCGTGTCCCTCCCCTTGTTACAATAATACTTGAGGGTACTAAATTTTTTGTTTGTGTATGTCTACTCGCTTCTAGAGATAATTCAAGCACCCAAGAGTTGGCTGCCTAAAACGAAAACCCATTTTTCTCGAAACGTTGTTAACCTTGTTCTTGCATATCATAACAAGAATTGTACGTCCTAATAGCTGCCTCTGTGATAAAAGGTTTTCCAGTCATACAGATGTTTATGCTCCCGTTTTACCTATAAACAAACGTTTGTGTCAGTAAAAATGCCATACTACGTCGGTACGTCCATGCGCGACATGTTCAGTTCAGCGCTTTTTCGCTGCACTCGCCATCCGACTGGTGTGACGTCACCGGAGAAGTTCTGTGGCCTTCATCTCTAGGTGGCATTGCCTTTAATTAAAGGCCCGACGTACACTTCGCGCTTTCCACTTTTGCTTTTGCTCGCCTTCTCCTTTCCTAAATCATCCCCGCTTGCGACCCATTCTGACGCAACTTGTTTTAAGACTCTTGGGACTGCTTACGACAGGCAGCGCAGCAGCAGCGATGGCGGTCGTAAACGGCTTAAAAGCCGGTTGCGTCGAAGTCAGTCGTAGACGGTAGCAAGTGCGTGAGCCAGCCTTAAAGTTTTGCTAAAAGTCACTCCTTATCTTCTCATTGTACTTCTACACGCGGACTCTGTCACGTGGGCCGACGCTTTCAGCGCTCCACCACGCGGTGTTGGGTTGTTTTCGCCGCCAAAACAACTGTTGTTTACCGCAAAATATCATCAGCCATCCACGTGTCGCCGCCGTCCTCGGTGGTCGTCACATATTATGTCGCCGGCAGCGTTGCTCTGTTTACTCAATTACTCAATTTCTAAGTGAGAGCTAAAAAAAAGGAAATAAACTGTTTCTCTCTAGCTGCACCACCTGATGGTATAACAGGTTTCATCCAAAATAAAACAATTAGGGCCGTAATTGGCCAAACGTTTCTTTAGTTCTTAAAGCCAACTAAAAGAAAAACAGGGAGGCAGTACTGTCATGAGCCGTCTTATAGAACGAGCGCGAAAAGGTAACCGGCGTCTCCAGCTTGCGAAAGAGAGGAAGACTTAAATAGGGCAGTCAGGGCCCTGTATTTGCTCTATGGTTTTACTCCGTAAGGAAGTTCCAATACGCCGCCGGACCAGTGACCCCTTCGTTCTTTGAAGGTTTCGACAGTGCTTGATTTCAGAAGACGCTGTTTCGGGCATAGACACCTGCTGAAAAAGAAAATGTCCTCAGTCGGTTGCTCGGAGAAGAACCAACGCATGTTTGGCACGTGCGCATGTTTAAAACGACTAACCAATGCTAGCTCGTACGCATGCCGCTTGGTGCGTTTTTGTGTGGGAAAGGCCCATCCGAAAAATTGTGGATCCAAGAAGTCGCTTGGCACGCCACATAAGTAGAGTAGAACAGCGGTGAAAAGAGAAACCCAAGCCCATAACACGTGGCATACGAAGCACACAAACCTAAAAATTCGATGATTTATCTCAAAATATCGACGCCAAACATAGTAAAACGTTACTGTGTTAAAGGGCTTTTGGAGCTCCAGAGATTTTACCTTTCTCCAAAACTAGCTTTTCGTGCAAAAGGTAGGAGCTTGGTCGAGTCGATCGTACATTGTAGAAAAGTAAAAGAGCTCAAACCACGAGGGACTATAGTCCGTTGCAACTCAAGATGGTAGGGCGAGAAAAAGGGAGGCAAGAGATAGGAGGAGGTTTCCCTCTCTACTTTCCAGCGTTTCGTCTGATTCTCCATTCCCAGCCATCCTTTCCCTCGTCCTACCTTCTCGAGCTGTAATTTACTATAGTAGAAGGACGTAAACCACAGGGCTCTCATGTCTGTCCTTTTTGTACTGGTCCTTCGTGTTTTTAGCGCTTTTAGATATCTGGCTTTTCGTCTTCAAGAATGTTCTAACATATTTGACCACGCACGGGCATTCAGGACGTAAAAAAAGACAGCGGACTCGTGCTGCAAAAAGGACAACTTTGATACTGATCTCCCTGCATGTCTTGTCCTATAACTGGTCAAATTCTGATTATGAAACGGCTGCTGTATACACGTTTGCAAGTACGGCCGGAGGGCGTCTCCATCCTGTTGAGTTGGGGTGCGCTTGGCTGCGCGTCATAATCCTATTACGACGCCTTGCTGAGGAGTCGTAATCGGATTTTTTTAAAGTCTAGACCGTAACAACCAACGCGGCTGGTCCACGAGTGAGGACAAACACAATTCCAGCCAAGATGAAGCTCCCCGTGGTTTTTTATCTCCTCATCTCTATAAACTATGGTGAGCTCACCGTCTTTCTGAAGAGAGATCTATAAGTAGAAATGCAGAACGGAAACGCCTGTCTGAGTGGCTGCTGTAGTCGGTCTTTCAGAATGTCCGTTCGACATGTTGTTTGTAGAGGTTGTTCCATTGAATCTGCCACGCCTCATTTGTGTCTTTTATTAATTTAAAATACTGCAAACCCTGAGGTCTACACAAGTAGCAAAGAAACAGAACACATTGCAGTATATTTATCCTTGCATGCACTCAAAATAGCTAAATCGTGCGCAAGGACGTCATAGCTGCATGCATGCGTATGTTTTAGACAGGGATTTCCACGTGCGTAATTTAACCTAGCAATTTATTCGGATAAATTTTGAATAACTGAATAATACCACAATTTACAACTTGCTCCTGCAGAGCCTTGCGTTCTGTTTTTTTTTTTCGGCAATCGTATTTGAAAACATAATGTGTGAACTGGTACGGAGCAATTGCCTTAGTGTCGCCCGTTCCCTGGAACAGCGACGTTGAGGGTTGCAGGTACAGTTCAGGATTAATGTTTGTTATGCCAGTATTTATAGTGTAAATTATTCTATCCTTGACATTCGTTTTTTTTTTCAATTTTGTAAATTATAAGTTTCTTTCTTCAATTCTCATTGTCGTCACAGACCCGGGGTCTGTATTTAAGGAATAAACCGAAGTGCGAGGTTTTCTGTGCGTTCTTTTTGTGTGGCTTGCTGTTTTCTGGATGCCCATACGTAACCTGTGTGCCCTAATATTGGATTAATATAACATTTATATGGCCTTCTTTATTTGCTTGCCTAAGATTCCCCAGGAGTGTTAACTTGTGACATACCTTTACTTATTTATTTATCTTTGAAATACTGCCAATGCCAAAAAAAGGTTTATAGCAGGAAAGATTAGAGGATGGATACATTATGTTTAGTGTTCCTTGTTTTCGGAGATTTTAACGACATTCGTAGGGTGTTTTTTTTTGTTATTTTTTATCGAAAATTTGGTGTTTGTAAGAGTATATTTTTGTTTTATTTGTAATTATCTGAACATGAAAATTTAACTTTTGCTGCGTTTTCAATTGCCCAAAGTTCCCAATAGAGAGTACCTTTAGACAAAAATGTATATATAAAAGAAAAATAGAAATGTTGTGAATTATTTACATTCTTGACTATATCGGTCACTCAACAAGAACAATTAAATATGGGCAATTTTGCTAGACGTTGACTCTTCTAAATCAGTGAGGTGTCCGATATATAAAATGGGAAGCATTCGTTTTTTTCCTATCTTGACGCAGCAAATTCAACAAATAAAGGTAATTATCTATGCTGAGAGAACGGGAAATATAAAAATTCTTTCTAATGTCGCATTAGAGAAATTTGTAAACGTCTTTCATATTTATTTTTAAGGAGAGTAGTAATACATTTTATACGATGCGTGATATGTTTCTTCAGTGTTTCAAAAGAGGGCGGTTTGGTTCAGCTTTCAAAACAGTGGTACTGGTATTTGACGTATAATTACGATGAATGAAGCGAGTGGCCCAGTTTTGAACAGCTCCCAGTTTTTCTTCCAGATATAACTGATGGGAGTTCCAAACAAATGGGGCGTACTCAAGCTGAGGAGGGATGAGAGTAGTATATGCGATGAGTTTAGTTGGCGACGTGGCCTGATGAAGATGACGCTTCAAAAATCCTAAACTCCGGTTAGCTTTTGCAAAACTGTGACTGATGTGAGGTTCCCTTGATACGTTACTATTAAAGTTGATGCCGAGATATTTTGTATGTTGTTATAGATTCAATTGATTTGCTAGAAAGTGAATGATCAAACTGGGTAGTACACTTTTATTTGTAGTGAAGCTAAATAAATTAGTTTTGTTAATGTTCATTTCCATCTACCAATCTCGAAACCATGATACAACATAAAACAAATCAGTTTGCAAAATGGTACATTCGGACACAATTGTTATCTTTCTATAAATCGCACAGTAATTCGCATATAACATAATAGTTGAGTTAAGAAGCCGTGCTTTGACACAAAAGAGCAGTTCGGCGTTTTATTGCCTAGCGCCTGCTACCCCTTCCGGACTACCCAACGAGCGGGTCCTGACCTTCGCTGTATGTTTTAAGAGCTGAAAGGGCGTATTCCAGGAATTATTAGCCAAATTGCGGGACTTAAGCCACTGCTTATACATCACACAAAAGACAGTCTGTATACATATGCAAACGCCAATCACCGCGAGATCCGCCTCGAATGCCGCATGGCAAAAAAGTTCCAGGAGAAACTTGGCAGGCGGCATTCGAACCACGGATGTGGCTGTGACTTGTGTTTGCAGACTGTCTGTTGTATGATGTATGGGCAGTGTGACCCCAGTTTGAAGCACGTGTGTGTGTGTGTGTGTGTGTGTGTGTGTGTGTGTGTGTGTGTGTGTGTGTGTGTGTGTGTGTGTGTGTGTGTGTGTGTGTGTGTGTGTGTTTGTGTGTGTGTGTGTGTGTCTGTGTGAGCGCTTGCGTATAGGCGAGTTGGGAGGGGGGTGGGGCGGACTTCAAGAAGCTCCTTCGGGGATATGTGATGACCGAGCCATAACACCGACACCTCGAAGTACCCTCATTTGATTCTTTTTTTTTCTTGGAGGACGAAATGCAAAAGATTTAAGGAGGACGGATCAAATGCGGCGGGTTCAATCGAGATGAACGTTTCTAGAACTGTCATTTTGATAAAGTCCAAACGAGAAGGTCGAAACGAGAACGGCCCCAAATGATAATCACCCGTGCAAGCATGTGTGCGTGGTCACGTCGGTAGCGTCACGTGTGACGTGACATTACATGATGTCACACGTGGCTGCGACGTCATGACCCCATATTAGCAAAAAATGTCCGCAAAATTTGGCGTGTAAATGTTTCGCTAAATTTTGCGGGAAAATGTTTTGCTTAGTTTGTCGGAAAACGTTTTTCTAAATTTCGCGGGAAAAGTCTATGCTAAATTTTCCTGCCAAATTTAGCGGGTCGATAGGATCATAACGTCACATTGACTTCTCGCACGTGACTGCGCACTTTGTATTGTGAAAAATTTTGGTCGCACCCCCGCCAGATTTTCTGCGACACGACATCGTAAACGCTATAGCGTTAAAGGTACAAAAGAGCTCGCAAGTCTCGTCGGTAGGTAAGCGTTTTCCAAAGGCATTAATCATGCTGACTGCACCCTTTATTTGTTTCGGAATAATAGTGAACCAAAACGTTCTAGGGTTGGTTTTTAGTATATTCTGAAATAAAAAAATATATTACCGTGCAGTAAATTGATGGACGAGGCAAATTTTTAGAAAACACAGGGATACTGTTTTTCAGGGAGCGCGTTGGTATTGCATACATTTTGTACGAAAGAGTTACACAGAAAGAAAACATTGCACACCGCTAAATCTAGTGGGTAAACTGAATTGTTTCCGATGGCCGACCTCTCCGACCCTTTCCCGAGCAATGGGCAGACCGTGGCCGAGGTTCTCGCCGGGTTTTGTGCTCAGGGTGGAGAATACAAATTAAGTTGATATAATTCACAATTGAAATCATGATTTAGATCGCTATTTTAGTCATGCCAATTTTACCATGTTGATATAAAGAAAAGATCGTTGTATAAGATATTTGAAAGACATCGATTTTACCACTGGAACCTCAATAATTTTATTATTTTCAGGCGCATCTATCTTTTCATTCCATGTAAAACAATTATCAAGTGATATTGATATGAGGGTAACGAGCAAATATAAGACTTCTTCGAGGCAAAAGTAAATCGGAGGATTGAGCACTCTCTCTATCTTTCAGCTCGTTCTTCAGGTATAGCAAAACAAGGCAAAGGGTAGAGTCAAGAACAAGAAAACTATGCATGCGCGAACAAGCATACAAAGTCAAATACCAGCAGAGAGAGGTATAGAAGCAGGAAGACAGACTGAAGTAAATGTCTGTGGTTGATCTTGCATATTCTAGTGTATACGACCTGTCTTACATGAGGTTGCCCTCTCGTTCGTAAGATTATACCACCGACTTCCATATATTACCCAGAAAGCAAAGCTAGCGAGAGGGCTTGACCTACCAAGTGCGCTGGAGCTGAAAGGCCAGGTTTCTACACGTCGTCAATATAGACTATCTAAAATTGTTTGCGACCTTTGGCGTGGACAGAAAGTTCATGTTTTGTGCAGAACCAGCCGCAAAGATAATAGCCACGACGTTGCAAGAAGCTGCACGAAGCTGACAGAAACAAACTAAATGGAAGCTTTCAAGAGAAGAATTGAGTGATGGGCAGACCCAGCGGAGTCGCTCCGTCTATAGTTACACAGATTCGGTGCCTCTCGAATACAATGTAGCGTGCGCCATAGGTTGCATTATTATTTCCAATTCATCGCTGCAAATAAAGTTTGTTCTTCAAATGACAACCAAATCAATCAGCCATTGCTCCAATTTAGAAGTAATGCGTGATTTATATTCATAAAAGAGAGTTCCTAATTACATTTGAATCGAATCATCCTTTTCAGACTGTTTTATGTGCTCGAGATTATCAGGAAACAAATCTGCTATGCTTAGAAAGACAATTATTGACAAACAAAATATTATTTTGAGAGAAAGCAATTCAAAATAAAATAAATCTGAATTAAATCAGATCAATCTGCTTTTTTAATTTTGTTTTTAATTTTGTCAGCGAAAAAACTATAATTTGGTTAATTATCATAATACATAGCTTATTTTTACTATATAAATATGGTGGGAGCTGAGGAAAAAAGCTGTCTAAGCAGCTTGAGTGGTCCTCAGCCCCCTGTTCATGTTCAGTAAATCAATGCGGACTATTGTCATAAGTGCTCTTTGGAGGCCGAGATTCGCGTACGCATCTCTTGCAGTAAATGTAGATAATGAAGAAGTCTTTCGTGGCCACTTTTCCGCAGTACACAAATGCACAAGGTGAAGCTCACTCGCGGGTTTCTTGCTTTGCTGCAAAGCATAGTGTCGCAGAGAGAAGCGCGCTTATGGGATGAAAGGTCTACTGCTTTCCCACCTCCTTGCAAGGGACAAGTACGTTTGCTGGTTCTTCGCTTTCCCACAAGGAAAATACCTGCCAGCAGAAGCGCCCTGGCGTGTTACTTGGTCCGCCGCTTTTCCGCCGTACAGTTAAATGGAGGGGGAAGCCCTCCTTCCAAGGCACAAGTTCTTTTCTGAGTTTCAAACTGTTCCAAAAGGCACAATCTTAAAGGAAAAACCGCTTTTCCGGGTTTCGCAGTTCAGGATAGCGTGCTTTTGTAATGACAAACGCGTTTGTGGGCTTTTTACTGCACATATGTCATGAACAAGTGTCCTTCCAGCAGGCAAGCAGACTTCTGAGAGAATTGCATTTGTTTCTTGAAAACTCTACTTCAGCAGTGTTGCTATTGTGATGAAGCAAATGTTTCATCCCAAGTATAAGGTTAGTACAAATAAATTGTGTACAAAACACGTCTTAGCTACAGCCAGGTCTCTGCACTCAACATACAATGTGTACTTAAAAGAAAACACATGGCAGCATAGCTATTTGATTTGAATTATTAAATCAGTATAAAACAGTAACAATCATAACAAAACCTTCAGTGGTGCGGAGCACTTCAAACGTAAAATGTTAAGTTGCATAAGCAAAGATGTACAAGACTAATGCTTTCTTTATATGGCTTGCCTGCTTAATATTTCATACACTAAGGGAGTTCATATAATAATTAAGGTATCTCTCCGCAGTTCAGTACTCTCTAACCTCTGAAACAGTAATTGCATTCAGGAAGTCATCTCCAGCTATCCCGTCACTCACCAGTTCAACCGATCATTCCCTTGCATAGACACATAGGCTACCCTAGCTCGCATAGGACTCCAGCTCGACTCAAACTTAGGCTTTGCCCTTTCATACATAAATTATTTCTGAAGACTGATACAAAATTTAAGGTCGCATCAGCAACTTTTAATGAGAGAAGGAGATAGTGGTATATGTGTGAACTCTGATTAATAAAGAAAAGATTGTGGAGGGAAGGTAAAAAGACAAAATCCACCAATCTTTAGGGGATAGAGGTAAAGGAGATGGAAGAATAAGCACAGAAATGAAACAAAATAAATAGCACAGAAATATAAATGTAAATGTGCGTGGCTAAGAGGATCATGTAGAGTGAGGAGACTAGAATATAGCAAAGTAATGTAGTCTAGATGGGTCTCATGATCAGGATCTTGTCAGGAGACCAAAGGGAATGTGAAATATACTCAAATGTTTCAGAGGTAATTATTCATACAAGGGTTTTGCATTAAATGTCACCATATAAGATTTTATGGGGAAATGCCTCAACCAACGATACCTCAGGAAGGAGAAGCGCCTGTGACTCTAAGGAATTTTCCGGAATACTCCAGAAACGTTCCCTTGAGATTTAGTTTGTTTAGAGTTTGTAAGGTTTCTGCAGGATTTACTGCTGATTTTATTATTGGATCTTCTCAGTTTTGACACAATTAATTTGAAATATAGCAATAATCCTCTGCCTCTTTGTGTGTGAGTCTGTTTTTAAAAATGCAATCAACGTGGTCAGCATCAACATGTTTGGAAAATTTTATCAGGACACTCCAAAATAATCTGAAAATTTAGAAAACCAAGTTAGTGCTGAGGAAGAACCCGAGAATTTCAGACATGTGCAGTAAGTGGTCAGTCAATAAATGTTTCCACAAAAGGTTGTGCAACAGGTGGTCATCGAATAGGTGGTCGGCCTAGATCAGGGGAGGCCAAACCGACATTGCTCAAGGGCCACAAGCAAAAGTGTAAATATTTAGGAAGCCGCAAGGCGGGAGGGGGGTAATCTGGTGGAAATCTCGTCCTTTCTTCATGCTTTCAAGAAGGCTGCGATGTATACTAATGTAAATGTTTACGTCAGTATACATCGCAGAGCTGTCCCGTCGGTGTGTTTTTCCAGAGCCTTCTTGCCCGCGTGCCAGCTCTTCTTTCTCCACTGCGCCCAGTTGGCTTGTCCGCTACAGTCGTTAGTACCGCTGCTACCATTAAATCACATGCTTTGTGACATGGCGTTTGGATTGCAGCTTGGGGTCTTTGTGACAGCGATTATACTGAGATTTTTGGTTGCTTTGATGCTGGACGAATACGCACAGTATGAATGTGGAAATAGCTAATGTTGAACAGTTAGTGGTAGTTCAAAACAGGTAGAGCAGGTATCATTCAGGCATAATTAAGAGAAATGAGACATATATTATAAGCATCTTTAATGGTTAAACATTTTCCAACTTTAGAACTTATTAGGTTTGAAAATACGGAAATTGTTAAAGTTCAAAAATGATACAAAAATTTTCAACATAAGAGGTTCAAAAGGTTCGGGACATTTCCAAATGTCTTGAAACCTAGGTTTCAACTTTGAATACCTGGTTCGAAAAAAATTCTGGCATATCTTTTTATATGCAACTGAACAGTCGGTTCAGCCAAACTAAATGCAAAATTTAAAGTGAGGCTTACAGGACGGTGAGGGCTACGTGCTCACTGAATGAGTCGACCCTCACCTTCTACTGTAATCAAACTCTAAGCATTCTACTGCAAAGACTAGGGCCAGACAGCATATGTGACCGAGTGGCGTAGTGAGAGTTAACCGTGAGTGTGTCATATGGTGGGCACACCTTTTTCGGTAGTGCTCAGTTTGATCGAAGGTGCAAGTGTCAACACCTACACAAAAATCAGCCTGGGAAGAAAATATTCAATCTGGTTCTTAGGTGCCTAGTATAAGTAGGTGCAGTCCACACATAAAAATACAAACACAAAAACAAAAATGCATAAAATGTAAAAGAATATTTATGATGACAGTTTGAGTTAAATAAATCCCAGTTACAATTATATGCTTTAAGTTGATTCCCAGTTAGATTGCCACTGGTTCCCAACTAGAAGCGGCATATGCCAGTAGTAGTTTTAGACTCCAAGTGGACCCAGTTAGAAATTTAACTGGCCTATCCTCAGCGAATCCGGAAGTGTATTTGAAGTGTGTGTGTGTGGGGGGGGGGGGGACTAGCGGTCGAAATAAAGGGGGAGGGATGAAAGAATAAAAATTAGAAAACAACCATTTCCAAAATTTGACCGCGTATATGTTTATTAACCCTACCTATGCCGTGTGTCCATACATTCATCCAAAATTCCTGTCACGAAGTAATGGGATGTTTGCACAATCTGATCTAATCTGATCTACGGTGTCGATGTAAAATGCAGTGAAAAATCGGTCATTTGCACGTAGAAAGCTCACATTTTTCAAGAAGGTGTATTTTAATCGTGGCCGCATTCCTGTGAAATTTCTCGGCGCAGCATGGTTCATGTGAAAAGTTATAACACTGCATTCTCGAAAACTTATTTTAAAAAAAGTGAAAGCCGTTTACAACTCCTTGTAATGCCGAATTGGAGTGCAACTGTTGAGAAGAAGGAGGAAGGGTACTCAGGGAGTGGTATACCCTCCTCCTGATCCTCCTTTCCTCCTCCTCCCTCATTCTTCAATGTCCTCCGGGGGGGGGTCACATGACCTGTGGGGAGGAGGGTGACGTGACCTGGGGGTCACCTGACCTCGGGGGTCACGGTGATTTTCGGGGTCAGGTGACCTGGGGGTCACGTGATCCCCCCCCGAGGTCACGTGACCCCGGGGGGGATCGCGCAGTGCATTATGGGAGATTTCCCATAATGCACCGCGCAATTACGCCGACGGCGACGCTGCTCAAGCCGGAAACGGGCGCCTAAGAGCTGCGCTTTAAAAACGTTTACCACCGGTGCACGTGGTCGTCCTTCGCTGGTAAACCTTCACTGGCGATGCCTTTTTTATTTTAGCATGTTTCCTGTTTTTATGGTCGTCTTTGAAAAGAAGGTAAAATCGTCTGGGTGTCTAATAGGGTACCTGCCCCTAGACATAGCAGGTTGGCTGACCAAGAACCAAATGGTGTATCGAAAACCAGAAACAGAAATAAAGGCGAGAATGCCGTGATTCTTAAATGTCTCCGACGACCACCGCGATAGTGATGCTTCAACACAGACTGCAGTGCGATCTCTGCCTTGACAACCTGTGTCGCGTGCTAAGGCCTCCTTTTGCCCTGGGAGTTGGGATACTTTATTCCCTCATTTTGCTACATCTCTAGGCAGTCCCTCATTAAAGAAGGGCTTTCTTCTCGCGCAGACCATCTCCTCGCCTCGCGCAATGGCTTTCCCCACGGAAGCAATTACCCAACCATCGTAACTGCAAAGCAAACCGCAAAAAAGAAAACGCAGCTGCAAGAAAAGTGCAAGAAAAAACTAGAAGAAATCATTGTGTTCTTTCGGAAACGTCACTGCTCAAAATAGAAGCAAAACGAAGAAGCCGGATGGTTTGGTGGACAAAAACAACGCTGCACGTTCCCTTGCATGGCCAACCCGCGAGTACATAAATGGGAAGGCCACAGGAAAACGACCAAGCAGGGGAAGAGAGATCTCCCTGATAGTGTTATGCAGACCGCAGGCCGCCGGAGCCAGCATTATTTTTCATTTCCCTGAAGCTGCCGCGTCGTCCGCGGTTTCCTGACACTTTGCTTTACTTCGTAATATTTTCTAGAATTTCATGGGTGAAGGTTGTGCCGCGATCTGGTGGGTAACCAGTCGTAACAAAAACAGAGCCACGTGCTCGCTTTTAGCTAAGTAAGTCGCTCGGCGCAGCTGAGCGCCAAAGGAAACGCGGAGGGGAGGAAGAGAGGGAAGGCCTTGAGCCAAACGCACGGGTGCTCATCAGCATATTGCCCAGCACCCCTGGAAAATTTCAGCAAGTGCTAAAGTCCCCGTTAACCCCCCCCCTGTCCCGAGATACCGGGGGTCTGTCCTATCCGTTCAACCTTCTTGCAGTTGGGTTATGCGCACTTGCTGCTGTAAGTAAGAACCTGCACGTAACTCGGCTGTTGGTCCGTTGAAAGCAATTTTTAGGTGCGATCATCAATGATTTGGGTTAACGTCTTTGCAACAGCAAACACCCTTCTAAGCGCGCGGTCGCACTCGGCCGTCACTATACCTCGGTCACGCTGGTGAAGTGAGCATAGAGCGTCGTGCTATGTTCCGCTCGCTGGCATTGTAACGAAGGCTACGGGCATGAGATCAGCTACGAGACGTTTTTTCTTACGGAACGAGCGCCCGGGCTGGAGAAACGTGCAATGCGCATTGCAAGGAGCAGCCGAGTCGGAACACGCGTACGCATGCGACGCACGCGTTAGCGCCACGCCAGCCACGCCCACAATAAAAACGTCACGTGACAAAAAGACAATAAATATGCATTTATATCCATTGGTACTATTTTGATAGCTCATAATATTTGCAAGGCTTCTCTTAAAAAGCTTGCAAATTAACAGATTTCGTGACAAAGACGTTTAGTCACGTGACCTTTTACTGTAAAATTTCAATAAAATCAGACGAGCTCATTTTCATTTTTATTTATCTTGAAAGATACATTATAATATGTATGTAATATGTAATGATTTATATTACCTATTTATCATTAACAAGATGACCTCACTTCCGTTACGTCACGTCACTTCCGGCGTCGGAGGAGCGATTTTCACACAGCCCTCTTTCGTCCGACGGGCGTCGGAGGAAGTGCGGTCTATTTTTTTTGGAAACATACCTTATGTTGACAAAATACTGTATAGTAGTTTAAAAGAAAAACAAAACAAAAAGCCTCGACGTTTAGAAAGTAAAAAAAAATCGGACCATATAAAAAAAGTTGATTTATATAAAAAAGTTAATTTTAATGTGTACAATATGGTAGAGACACTACCAGGCACCATGCAATTTTCTCAGCCCTTTCAGCTGATAATATCGGTAACACAAATGAAGAGAAAACAAAAATGGAGCGCTACTTTCCAATAAATTTGCATAGAACATCAGATGTATACTAAGCATATTTAGATAATCATCTCACTTCTAGCTTTATGCAATAGAAATGTTATCTTATTTTGTACAGACCATACAACAGCCCGCATATGTTTACGCCCAATTTAAGATGCGTGAACCGGCACAATTCTTTGTATACCCCGTTGAGTCTATCCAGAAATATACGGCGGGAGTAATTTTACTAATGGCATAATTTCAGGCTTTCAGTATATGGCTGAAATTACCTTAAAACCGTAGGTGGAGAAACTCGGCACACACTGACACAGCGGCAAACTGGTGGCCCTCAAAGAACATATTCCCGACGCGAATAAACGCCGTTGCTCTGATAGAGAAGGACATACATCTAGGCTTCCGGTACAACCTACCAGTGCGCTATTTTGATGCAGACTAACCGCAAGAACAATCGTCGGAAAGTATACGAGGAGAACAAAACTCCGTTGCTTCAGAGTTACGGAAGTTAAAATAGTGACCTTGGTTTACATATACGTCCCACGGACTGCCAGAAATGTTGTCATTATTACAAGCAACAATGTTCTTGCTTCTTGTCTTTGAGGAAGCGAGCTTCTCGGACAGTTCGAAGTCTGAAGACAGTGTTCTGAAGACCATCGAAGACATACCCATCGAGTTCATCCTCTCATTTGAGTCGGGGAACGGCTTCATGGACGTCTTTGTGCCTACAGAGTGCCTCGGCGACAATACTGCGATGTTCAAGGCTTTCCTGGACTCCCGCGCGAAACCGGTCACGTTGTGGACTGACGCTATGATGCACTTTAATCTATGCAAAAGAAAAACGTGCTACAAATTAAGAATGTTGTATTTTCAAATAATTTACTTCATATGCGGGAAATATAACATTCATCAAATGTATGAGAGTTTTCAAACAGATTACTTCATGTCTGCTTTCGTCGTAGATGAATACGCAAAAGATCCCTGGGAAGCTTATCGGAACGTTTTTACAGTACCATTTCTACCACCGTACCCTAGGGCAAGCGGAAGATATGTATTCAGTTTCGAGAACGGCAGTCTCTTCTTGACCAGCGAGTTTAAAAGAGAACAAATCGAACACCAGACGTTTATGAGGGGTTTGTTGTTAGAGCGGCAAAGGACGCTAAATGGGAGCTCCGTACACCTGGTATGTATAAGCATTTACGCCTGCCAGCATCCAAGCTTCGGAGTCACATTAAAGCTGTTGACGCACCGCAACGCTTCGGTTAGCGTTGACCCTGGCTATCACAGTGATGAACTGCGGTTCAGCTCATTTATAAATAGTTTAAACAATCGGGCAGACAGAGACACGGAGGACATATTAAACGCACTTCATCATCACGGATCGGTAGGTTTTTCGTTTTATGTTCGCAAGCGGGATCGGGTTTCCAAGGAGACAATATTTATCTTGCCATTTTCAAACGGGGTATGGTTGGGACTTTTCGCGTCTTGTTTCTTACTTGTCTTGACGTATGGCCTTATCGCGAAGGTTATGCTGAAGCCGAAAGTTGATATTCTAGTCTTCATACTTCCCATGGTGGCGGCCTTCTTTCAGCAGAGCACTCAGCTCCACACACGCCTACTAAGCACGTCTCCATCCCGAATGTTGTACGGCACAATGGCCTTAATTTTTGTCGTGATGTCGACAGTATTCAAAGGTCGCCTCACTTCACTTCTGAACGACCTTCCGCTCGATGGAAAAGCCACTCAGTTCGTGTCGTTTGAGCACCTTGCTCGAACAGGGCAACGTCTCTGCTTCCTTGAGGATCCTGGCATCCTTGGTGCACTTGGGTCCCTAATCATTTTCAAGAGCAACGGCCCAATCAAGGAAGGACATCATTGCTACCAAACTTCGAGCTCGGCTTTACATAGTCCTCGCTCAATTAAAATTTCCGCAGACGGAAGGGACACGTTCTTTACCTACAACTCGCGAACAGGTCCCAGCGAAGCTTTGAGGCGAGAGCTTGTCGGAAGAGGCTACGTCGAGACGGAAGGCATCGTGTTCTCGTACCCCGCAGGACCGGAAATGAGGCCATCATCGGTCTACCGAAAGGACTTGGCTGCAACATTGAGTCGGGCGATTGAGGCGGGCCTATACGGAAGGTATGACGCCCTTGCCGAGTACAAGAGCAGATTCTTTCGCGAAAGTAGTTTGGATAACTAGCCAAAAACTGGTTCTTAACTTGGGTGACCTGAGACCGTTCTTTCTCGCTTGGTTCGTGGGTATGTTCTTCTCAGTTTTTGTGTTTATTGGTGAGACAATTTTATCTCGTGCAAGATGCGTAGATCCCTCGGATGACGCGAGGAGTATTCCCAAACAACCTTCAAAATATCTGAAACAATCCACTCATCTTACGAAAAGAAATCGCCACCGCGTTCTTAAACGAAACTAAGGGAAAATTTTAAAAATATGATCCATATGGGATTTATAGTTGGCACAAAATATGGAACTGCAATGTTCTAAGTATTTTATTATAAGTAATGAATATGTTTTATTAATTCGCTGATTTGTTTTCGAACTTCTAAGTTTAAATATATCTCTATACTTGTAATACGGTGTTTATAGGTGATTTGTGTTTACGTCATCGTTTCAAGATAAGTTAAACTTTTTCTCATTTGACGTTATTGTTCGCAATATAATGCGGAACATTAATGATCGGCCTATAAAAATTTTAAACCCCGATTCTTTGGCACGACTATTTACCGATCGCGTGACGGCCACTATTTTAAAAATTGCAGACCAAATTCCTTTCTCTTCTATTGTAACCTTATATTGAATTAGCATACAGCGTCAAGCTTCCTTTCATTTTTTAATGCTTTGTTTTCTAGGGAGTGACGTCAATCCTCATATTTTTCCTTTATATTTTTAATTAAAAAACCAATGTTCAATTAGTATGTTCTGTCAACGTAACATTGTTTACCAGTCAAAGTCGATGTTCAATTAGATTACACTGCGGACTGAGGCAATGACTGCGAAACGTATATTTCATAATAAACGAAAGGAAACTGACCGTAGGACATTTTCGACAAAATTTGAAAATGTACTCAGCCGCACAATACGAAGAAATTTGAAATCCCAATAAGACCTGATGTTTATTCGGTTTCTATACTTTATAATAAACAGTCGTTAATTATACCTAGAATGTGACCCATAATCTCTTTTCGAAGGAAAATTGTTCTCGCTTTCGTACGTTACTTTTTTTAGTCTAGCTCTTTTGAGAGATGCTAATAAAATGTTCCTCAATGTAATAAACGATAACGTATTCGGCATTGCAGAAATATAAACAAAATATAGGCGTTAAATGCATCTGGAATGACGCACATCTGGAATGACGTATTTTCTTCACTTAATGGTTTTGTGCATAACTTTTGCTCACCCACACCTCAGTCGTTTTTTGGATTCAAGTTGGAAAGCACTGGAGGGGCAGAATTCTAGCGTCTGAAAAGCGTTTAGACAACCTGTCGCTTCCCGTCAGGTGAGACGCTGAGATTTTGTGCAACACTAATTTTACTATGCGCACATATCTACCATATACGCAGCAACTTTGTTTGGATTAATTTGTGCAACATTGTAAGCGTGTTTACTATGGAGCTCATGAATTGAGAAAACTTTCCAACACCCTGACTCATTATTCATGCAGTATTTGTTCGTGCAGTTTGCGTACTTGTTTTACGTTGGACATTGAACATATTTTTTTTTTTAAATGCCGGGAAGTTTAATGTGTCTTTGCTCTGAAATAGTGGTTACGGAACTTGAATGAGTTCTATGGGAATATATATATATATATATATATATATATATATATATATATATACAATATCATAAAACTTAACTCCTTTACTTAGACGTTTCGACCCGAGCCCGTCTCGGGTCGAAACGTCTAGCAAGGAGTTAAGTTTTGAAGTGGCTCTTATTTTATACAAACTCTCGGCAGCCAAGCCCTGGACTTCGTACTATATATATATATATATATATATATATATATATATATATATATATATACATATATATATGATGTCTATCGTGCTGTCGGAGTTACTAATGCGAAGTTCATTGAGACGTTTGCTAGCGGGGACCGCTCTTCATCAGGTCGCGAGTGTACAGCGTACACTCGTTACCTGATGAAGAGCGGTCCCCGCTTGAAACGTCGCAATGAACTTCGTATTAGTAACTCCGACAGTACGCATCTTTCACTGATTAACTTTTCCCGATCTATTGTTTGATATTTACCCTACTTCACCTGTATACACACACACACACACATACACCATTTAAAATTGCTGTATGCAAAATATTGGTGTGAATAAATATCGTGTTTCTGTGTTGGGCACGTTTATGGTTCTGCTTCATGCTTTATTTACTCAAATGAAGTACTGATATTGTTCGCGCTAGGTAGGCCTTCTATTCTGCGCTTTTAAGAGGAATATTCATTACCAGCTTATGCCACGCATGCGGACCCGGGCTAGTCCGCGTTCAGCTTGAGCGCGAGTGGCGGCTGCAGAAGCCTCATTCAACGTAGTAGCTGGATGGTCAGGAAGGAGCGAGTCGAGCGTAAGTGCTGGTTCACAGCCCAAAATAAGGTAAAAGGGTGAGTGTCTGGTGGAGTCATTACGGGACGAATTGTACGCGAATGTAATCTAGGGCAAAGATGCGTACCAGTTTCGGTTATCGGGTGAGACATACATTGAATCATGTCGGTGAGTGTCCGGTTTAGGCGCTCTGTCACAACCATCAGTTTGAGAGTGGTATGCTGCTGTCCACGTGTGGACGGTTATATAAGAGTTTCTTCAATCACCCGCGCGATGAACGGTCGTCCACGGTCGGTGAGAAGTTGACAGGTGCGCCATGTCTTCGAATAACTTGCTCAAAAGGCAAACTGGGTGACTTCGAGGGCAGTCTTGTTTTAACGTATACTAAGTTACGCCGCCAACGGCGACAGCGATGAAGTGGTTCCCGGAAATTCAGTCTGAAAACGGACCTAGTAGATTCAGTCTGACGCGGTTAAATTCGTTTTGTGGAGGCGGTAATGAAGGAAGAAGTCCAGCGGGTAGTGTGGAGGTCTTTTTTCTCTGTCGACAAAGGGGTCATTCCTTGCCAAAAAGAGATAAGATAATCCGCCAACCAAAAATTGAAATAGTAGCGACCCAGAAGACAAGGTGATACCCTAAAATTTACCGTGCACAGGAAACCAACTCACTCCGGACGTTACCTCCGGTTCAATTCCAACCACCCGGTTAGCCACAAGGCGTCTGTCGTCTCCACACTGTTTACGAGAGCTAAGGCTGTGTGCTCTTCTGAAAACGACAAAAGAAAAGAGGAACAAACAATCATCAACGACCTAAAAAAGAATGGCTATACCGATAATTTCATTCGCCATGTGGTTCGCCGTCAGAACCATAATAGGATAAACCAACCTGCAAGAACAGCTTCCAAACCACTAGCACGCGTCAGCATCCCTTACGTGAAAGGAACGAGCGAACTACTATCCAGACTATTCGCAAAGGAACATATTATGGTTGCACACAAACCGGTGTCAACTCTTGGGCACTTCCTACCCCGCCCAAAGGACAAGCCACTGAAGGACAGGGCCCAGGGCGTCATTTATAAGATTCCATGCTGCCAATGCCCCGCCTCCTATATCGGCGAATCGAAGAACTTCCACGATCGACTCCGCCAACATAAAAACGACGTGCGAAACTTCGACAGAGAACGCAGTGCTCTCGCTGAACATTGCGAGACCCTTGACCACCGCATTGCCTTTGAAAACGCAAGCATCCTAGACACGGCATCAAATCTACGTAGAAGACACCTCGTAGAGTCATGGTACATACAAACAACCTCTAACAACATCAATCGGTCCCTGGGGCACTTCCAACTTTATATATTACCGGCCTCCAAGATGTTATAACAAACTGCGCACGGCACGACCAGCCTACTAAGACCAATGAAAAAGAAAAAGAAGTCGCTCAACATCTAGAAGAAGAAGAAGCTGCTGTCCTTCATTCATCCCCCTGAAGAAGAAACGAACGGTTTCGAAACGTAGGGTCGCTACTATTTCAATTTTTGGTTGGCGGATTATCTTATCTCTTTATTATTTACCCAACCAGAGAGAATTCTCTCAAACATGTTTACCTTGCCAAAAAAGCCGGCAATTTTCGTCATGTTTTAGATATGCCTGAAAAACATCATATCAGTAAAGACACGTCTGAACGTTAAAAGGGCTAAGTTTGAGGCTGAATATCGTTTATTTTGCTGACGTCATGCTCCGAAGTGCGGGGAATCGGAGAAAACCTTCTGTATTTCGAAAAATTGCTGAAACAAAGCTATCGAAACCATATAATTTTACGTTTGCACGCAATGAAGCACTAATATGTTCTATCTAACCCTGAAAGAAAAACACCTTACGCCGCCATATTGAGTCAATCCAGGCACTCAAAACCTAAACAAATTTTTAGGATTTCTTATTTTTTTTAGTTAACTTGAAATTAGAATTTAACTAGAAAACGTTTTTTACTTATTTTTTTGAACATTATGCTCGACTAGGTTGCATTAAATTAAAAAAATATTCGAACAATTTATAAATAAATTATGAAGATGTAACTTTCTTCAAAAACGGCCGTATGGAGGGTAAAGAAAGCCATGTTGGCAACGGTGCTAGCATTTTCTGAAATAGCATAAAGTTCAATCTGTTCAAAATATCAAGAAATTTGAAAAGTACTTTTTGTTATTTTGCTAAAATTATTTTTAAATAGTTGGCAGAACGACTTCGCCTCCAGGCGTCCACCTCGTCGGCAACGCACGGCGTCGTCTGCTGTGGTGGAGGGATACACTGCACGTGGTACTTCATTTCGTTAATTATATTTGTATAGCTAACGCTGGGAATCTTGACATTATGACATGTCTGTAACAGGTTTGAGCTGGGCTACTTGGTTCATAATTCACTTAAGGCCAGCTGGCCTTAAGTAAACTATGAACCAACTAGCTCAGGTCAAACCTGTTACCGATTATCTTTCTGATTCTCTGAGCACTCCATTCGCAAGTCTTAACCTCCTCGACCCACAGACGCTTATCCTCTGAATCGCCACCATCACCTGCCGAGAACGGCTGTTATCAAGGTGTATCAAAAAGATCCTCGTGGATGAGGTACAGCAATGCTTAGGGATATTTGAACCCTCTCAGGGACATGCCCAGCGAGTCTCGAAAATCCTCAGGTCAGAGTCATGGCGCCAAGTACGCTTACTCGCAGATTTCCTGAGAGTAAAATGCCTCAGCTACAAGATATTCCTCAACCAAATGACGAATACAAGAGGCTTGACAGAGCGTATATGGAAAGAATGCTTTCTTCCTACATGGAAAGTTCACATGGCAAGAAAGAGCAAGCTTTGTCCAAAATCTAGCGGTGTGAATGCATCATAGCATCAGTCCACAACGTGACCGGTTTCGCGCGGGAGTCCAAGAAAGCCTTGAACATCACAGTATTGTCGTCGAGGCACTCTGTAGGCACAAAGACGTCCATGAAGCCGTTCCCCGACTCAAATGAGAGGATGAACTTGTTGGGTATGTCTTCGATCCTGTTCAGGACACTGTCTTCTGACTTCCAACTGTCCGAGAAGCTTACTTCCGCCAAAAGAAAAAGCAGGGACATTGTTGCTTGTAATAATGACAATATTGTCACGAATGACAATTCATGAGGCGACGAAAACTGAAACAAACGAAACGATAAATGGTGCGAACTTGTGCCCAAAACAAAAAAGAAACAAAAGATAACAATAGAGCGTCGCGGGCGTCGATAGCGGCGATAGCAGCAAGATCGAACGTTGGGGCGAGACTGACTCCGCTCGCCATGCGGAGTCCTTTATGTACCGTCGGGGGTTTCTGGAACATTCGGCGTAGAACTTTCGGTGCGTAGAACATTTGGAACTCGAACAGACGAGAATGTTCTCGAACTTACGAGAACGCCAAGTTGAAAAAATAAATAATAGGACGGTCCGCTGACTGGAGTCGAACCTTCATCTTCCGCGCGACAGTCAAGCGCGGTAACCACTCGGCCACGCACTTTTTTTTCTTTATTGCCACTCGGCCACGCACTTTTGTTTTCTTTATTCTCGGACGTGCATATCAGAAACCCAATAACAAAGACGTAAATCATACATTGACGAGAGCCCTAGAAGCGCAGTCCACGAGGTTTGGTGTTATAAGAATTAGAAATGTTTCATAGTCAACAGCGCTTCGATCCGCGGGAGCACTCAGCATACTCTTTGCCTTTTGTACTTCCCCATGCAAAAAAACAGTTTCTTGGAAATATTCCCGCGCCTCTCGCGGATCACTTTCGGCATGACGCACAGCCATTCAAGACTACCAAATACAGTGCAGCCCCAGCAGCATAACCAAGTCAAACGGGAAGCTCTCCTTGTTTTAAACCAATAGAAAACGTATTCCGTGCGCGTCTAGAGGGAGGTGCTTCTTTAAGATGCGTTGGAGGGCGTCCCAGAAGCAGACCCCATCCCAGCACTCAAGGAAAACGAGTTCGATCGGTCTCGGGCTTCTTGTATAAAAACAGTGAGCCCACCACGGTACGAAAAGCCCCTTCTTGTCCAACCATGACTTGGCGGGCAAGTTACCCGAATGTAATTTGAAGAAAAAAGTCATTGATGCCTGCCGGCAATGTCATCATCTCAATACGAGGTTTAAACGTCCTGCCCTGGGCCTGCACGGTATAAGGGTCTGTATAAAAGTACAGTAAAAACAAGATCACAGACATCCTTATACAGTCGTCAAAAATCAAAAGTCAAATTTGGGGGTTTTACGTGCCAAACCAACGAAGGGCATCTGGCACGCCCCAGCGGACGACTGAGGATCAATTTCGACCACCTGGGGATCTTTTGACGTGCAACCGAAAGCTCGGTTACACGGCGCCTACTCCGCAATAAGCCTCCGTCAGATTGCGGGCACCTCGGCCGGGATTCGAACCCGCCACATGGGGATCCGTAGGCCAGCGCTCTCGCCTCGGAGCCACCGAGGCGGCTCTTATACAGTCGTTTTCGAGATACTCCACTCAAATACTCAGATGAAAAACGCACCAACAAAAATGTACATGACTCAACCTCTCCTTTAAGATTGGCCATGAATGTCACCTGGCGAAGCAGCCGTGGAAACCATCAACTCGGGCAACCTGCTTGCAGTTCTCGCTGGACAAACAGTGCGCAAAAAGGGGTCCTGAACGTCCCTCCAATAAATAAAACGGTTTACAATCTGGCGAAAAAACAAAACAAATGCGACAAACTAAGCCACCGCGCCGGAAAAGATTCGTCCTACTGGATCGCTCCCAATTGGAGCCCCAAATAAACACCGCCAACACGCGGTGCAGTTTTTGCTCATTTACCCGCAAACAATGCAGAACTTGTATCACGTACGACAGTTTGCCAACAATAAATAAATTGCAAACTGTGGCGCGCGCAAAAGTAGACAAATCATTCCCCCTTCTTTTTCTACTTTTTCGCGAAGCTCCGCCGCCTGCCCTCGCCAATACAGCTCACTGTCCCGGTAATTTTCTAGTGGGACTCCTAGATATTTTGTTGGTGTGGTAACCCACTGACGTTTAAAAACACAAAAAATCGGAGTGGAACTCCACTCACTGCGCCAAAATCCCAAGCACTTTTCCGAGTTAACCGAGCTGCCGCTAACCACTCAGAAGAACGTTTAAGCGTTTTGACGACTTCGACAATACTCTGCGAAGTAGCACAAAACACTGCAATGTCGTCCGCATTCGGTAAACCCCTAACCTCAGCTGCGTGAAGCTTAAAAGCATGCATTGAACTACTCCTAATGACACTAACGCAGAGAGATTCTACATAAATACAGAAAAAGAGAGGGGACAAAGCACACCCATGGAGGACGGATCGATTTACTCTTATACTACAGTGTACTTATACGCTTTCCAGCCACTCGGACACACACGCGCTCACTCAACGACGCGCGTGGCAATATTTCTGGAAGTCCGTGGGACATATAGTATGTAAACCAGGGTCACTATTTTAGCTTCCATGACTCTGAAGTGATAGAGTTTTGTTTTCTTCATGTACTTTCCAACGATTCTTCTTGCGGTTAGTCCTTGCATCAAAAGAGCGCACTGGTAGGTTGTACCGGAAGCCTAAGTGTATGTCCTTCTCTATCAGAGCAACGGCGTTTATTCGCGTCGGGAATATGTTCTTTGAGGGCCACCAGTTTTGCCGCTGTGTCAGTGTGAGCCGAGCTTCTCCACCTACGGTTTTAAGGTGATTGCAGCAATATACTGAAAGCCTGAAATTATGCCACTAGTAAATTTCACTCCCGCCATATCTTTCTGGATAGACGCAACGGGGTATACGAAGAATTGTGCCGGTTCGCATATTTTAAATTGAGCATAAACATATGCGGGCTGTTCTATGACCCGCACAAAACAAAATAACATTTCTATAGCATAAAGCTAGAAGTGAGATTATATCTAAATATGCTTAGTATACATATGATAATTTATGCAAATTTACTAGAAAGTAGAGCTTTATTTTTTATCTTTATTTGTGTTGCTGATATTATCAGCTGAAGGGGCTGAGAAAATTGCATAGTGCCTGACAGTGGTCTCTGTCATATTGTATATATTAACGAACGCTTCTTTTTGTAAATCAATTTGTTTTAATTTAGGGCGAATTTTTTTTTTAAATTTCCGTAAACATCGAGTTTTTTTTTAAACTACCATTTTCTACTGCCCGGCATCTATTTAATAACCCTATCCCCATGTATTTAAGCCGAAACCGTTTTCGCACACGGCTGCATGGTATTCTACGCACATGAAACTATCGTATAACCAAGGTTTGACACCAGCTCGGGGTTCTAGCCTTTGGGCAGGACGATTGCGCGTATGTCGAAAAAGTGTGTCGTTTCCGAAATATTTCCCGCGCTTCTTGGCTGAGTAACCTCTCTTAAATGACTCAGATTCTAATCTATTTACTCAGAAATATCGCGTTTGCGCTCGGCGTGACGCTATTGTACACAAATGAAACTATCGTAAAACCAAGGTTTGACTCGGCTCGGGGTTCTAGCCTTTGGGCAGGACGATTCCGCGTATGTCGAAAAAGTGGTCTTTCCGATATAATTTGCGCCTTTTCTCGGCAGAGTAACCTGTCTTAAATGACCAGATTCTAATCTATTTATGCCGAAATCGCGTTTGCACTCGGCGGGACGCTATTGTACACACATGAAACTATCGTATAACCAAGGTTTGACTCGGCTCGGGGTTCTAGCCTTTGGGCAGGACGATTCCGCGTATGTCGAAAAAGTGGTCTTTCCGATATAATTTGCGCCTTTTCTTGGCAGAGTAACCTGTCTTAAATGACCAGATTCTAATCTATTTATGCCGAAATCGCGTTTGCACTCGGCGGGACGCTATTGTACACACATGAAACTATCGTATAACCAAGGTTTGACTCGGCTCGGGGTTCTAGCCTTTGGGCAGGACGATTCCGCGTATGTCGAAAAAGTGGTCTTTCCGATATAATTCGCGCCTTTTCTTGGCAGAGTAACCTGTCTTAAATGACCAGATTCTAATCTATTTATGCCGAAATCGCGTTTGCACTCGGCGGGACGCTATTGTACACACATGAAACTATCGTATAACCAAGGTTTGACTCGGCTCGGGGTTCTAGCCTTTGGGCAGGACGATTCCGCGTATGTCGAAAAAGTGGTCTTTCCGATATAATTTGCGCCTTTTCTTGGCAGAGTAACCTGTCTTAAATGACCAGATTCTAATCTATTTATGCCGAAATCGCGTTTGCACTCGGCGGGACGCTATTGTACACACATGAAACTATCGTATAACCAAGGTTTGACTCGGCTCGGGGTTCTAGCCTTTGGGCAGGACGATTCCGCGTATGTCGAAAAAGTGGTCTTTCCGATATAATTCGCGCCTTTTCTTGGCAGAGTAACCTGTCTTAAATGACCAGATTCTAATCTATTTATGCCGAAATCGCGTTTGCACTCGGCGGGACGCTATTGTACACACATGAAACTATCGTATAACCAAGGTTTGACTCGGCTCGGGGTTCTAGCCTTTGGGCAGGACGATTCCGCGTATGTCGAAAAAGTGGTCTTTCCGATATAATTCGCGCCTTTTCTTGGCAGAGTAACCTGTCTTAAATGACCAGATTCTAATCTATTTATGCCGAAATCGCGTTTGCACTCGGCGGGACGCTATTGTACACACATGAAACTATCGTATAACCAAGGTTTGACTCGGCTCGGGGTTCTAGCCTTTGGGCAGGACGATTCCGCGTATGTCGAAAAAGTGGTCTTTCCGATATAATTCGCGCCTTTTCTTGGCAGAGTAACCTGTCTTAAATGACCAGATTCTAATCTATTTATGCCGAAATCGCGTTTGCACTCGGCGGGACGCTATTGTACACACATGAAACTATCGTATAACCAAGGTTTGACTCGGCTCGGGGTTCTAGCCTTTGGGCAGGACGATTCCGCGTATGTCGAAAAAGTGGTCTTTCCGATATAATTCGCGCCTTTTCTTGGCAGAGTAACCTGTCTTAAATGACCAGATTCTAATCTATTTATGCCGAAATCGCGTTTGCACTCGGCGGGACGCTATTGTACACACATGAAACTATCGTATAACCAAGGTTTGACTCGGCTCGGGGTTCTAGCCTTTGGGCAGGACGATTCCGCGTATGTCGAAAAAGTGGTCTTTCCGATATAATTCGCGCCTTTTCTTGGCAGAGTAACCTGTCTTAAATGACCAGATTCTAATCTATTTATGCCGAAATCGCGTTTGCACTCGGCGGGACGCTATTGTACACACATGAAACTATCGTATAACCAAGGTTTGACTCGGCTCGGGGTTCTAGCCTTTGGGCAGGACGATTCCGCGTATGTCGAAAAAGTGGTCTTTCCGATATAATTCGCGCCTTTTCTTGGCAGAGTAACCTGTCTTAAATGACCAGATTCTAATCTATTTATGCCGAAATCGCGTTTGCACTCGGCGGGACGCTATTGTACACACATGAAACTATCGTATAACCAAGGTTTGACTCGGCTCGGGGTTCTAGCCTTTGGGCAGGACGATTCCGCGTATGTCGAAAAAGTGGTCTTTCCGATATAATTCGCGCCTTTTCTTGGCAGAGTAACCTGTCTTAAATGACCAGATTCTAATCTATTTATGCCGAAATCGCGTTTGCACTCGGCGGGACGCTATTGTACACACATGAAACTATCGTATAACCAAGGTTTGACTCGGCTCGGGGTTCTAGCCTTTGGGCAGGACGATTCCGCGTATGTCGAAAAAGTGGTCTTTCCGATATAATTCGCGCCTTTTCTTGGCAGAGTAACCTGTCTTAAATGACCAGATTCTAATCTATTTATGCCGAAATCGCGTTTGCACTCGGCGGGACGCTATTGTACACACATGAAACTATCGTATAACCAAGGTTTGACTCGGCTCGGGGTTCTAGCCTTTGGGCAGGACGATTCCGCGTATGTCGAAAAAGTGGTCTTTCCGATATAATTCGCGCCTTTTCTTGGCAGAGTAACCTGTCTTAAATGACCAGATTCTAATCTATTTATGCCGAAATCGCGTTTGCACTCGGCGGGACGCTATTGTACACACATGAAACTATCGTATAACCAAGGTTTGACTCGGCTCGGGGTTCTAGCCTTTGGGCAGGACGATTCCGCGTATGTCGAAAAAGTGGTCTTTCCGATATAATTCGCGCCTTTTCTTGGCAGAGTAACCTGTCTTAAATGACCAGATTCTAATCTATTTATGCCGAAATCGCGTTTGCACTCGGCGGGACGCTATTGTACACACATGAAACTATCGTATAACCAAGGTTTGACTCGGCTCGGGGTTCTAGCCTTTGGGCAGGACGATTCCGCGTATGTCGAAAAAGTGGTCTTTCCGATATAATTCGCGCCTTTTCTTGGCAGAGTAACCTGTCTTAAATGACCAGATTCTAATCTATTTATGCCGAAATCGCGTTTGCACTCGGCGGGACGCTATTGTACACACATGAAACTATCGTATAACCAAGGTTTGACTCGGCTCGGGGTTCTAGCCTTTGGGCAGGACGATTCCGCGTATGTCGAAAAAGTGGTCTTTCCGATATAATTCGCGCCTTTTCTTGGCAGAGTAACCTGTCTTAAATGACCAGATTCTAATCTATTTATGCCGAAATCGCGTTTGCACTCGGCGGGACGCTATTGTACACACATGAAACTATCGTATAACCAAGGTTTGACTCGGCTCGGGGTTCTAGCCTTTGGGCAGGACGATTCCGCGTATGTCGAAAAAGTGGTCTTTCCGATATAATTCGCGCCTTTTCTTGGCAGAGTAACCTGTCTTAAATGACCAGATTCTAATCTATTTATGCCGAAATCGCGTTTGCACTCGGCGGGACGCTATTGTACACACATGAAACTATCGTATAACCAAGGTTTGACTCGGCTCGGGGTTCTAGCCTTTGGGCAGGACGATTCCGCGTATGTCGAAAAAGTGGTCTTTCCGATATAATTCGCGCCTTTTCTTGGCAGAGTAACCTGTCTTAAATGACCAGATTCTAATCTATTTATGCCGAAATCGCGTTTGCACTCGGCGGGACGCTATTGTACACACATGAAACTATCGTATAACCAAGGTTTGACTCGGCTCGGGGTTCTAGCCTTTGGGCAGGACGATTCCGCGTATGTCGAAAAAGTGGTCTTTCCGATATAATTCGCGCCTTTTCTTGGCAGAGTAACCTGTCTTAAATGACCAGATTCTAATCTATTTATGCCGAAATCGCGTTTGCACTCGGCGGGACGCTATTGTACACACATGAAACTATCGTATAACCAAGGTTTGACTCGGCTCGGGGTTCTAGCCTTTGGGCAGGACGATTCCGCGTATGTCGAAAAAGTGGTCTTTCCGATATAATTCGCGCCTTTTCTTGGCAGAGTAACCTGTCCTAAATGACCAGATTCTAATCTATTTATGCCGAAATCGCGTTTGCACTCGGCGGGACGCTATTGTACACACATGAAACTATCGTATAACCAAGGTTTGACTCGGCTCGGGGTTCTAGCCTTTGGGCAGGACGATTCCGCGTATGTCGAAAAAGTGGTCTTTCCGATATAATTCGCGCCTTTTCTTGGCAGAGTAACCTGTCTTAAATGACCAGATTCTAATCTATTTATGCCGAAATCGCGTTTGCACTCGGCGGGACGCTATTGTACACACATGAAACTATCGTATAACCAAGGTTTGACTCGGCTCGGGGTTCTAGCCTTTGGGCAGGACGATTCCGCGTATGTCGAAAAAGTGGTCTTTCCGATATAATTCGCGACTTTTCTTGGCAGAGTAACCTGTCTTAAATGACCAGATTCTAATCTATTTATGCCGAAATCGCGTTTGCACTCGGCGGGACGCTATTGTACACACATGAAACTATCGTATAACCAAGGTTTGACTCGGCTCGGGGTTCTAGCCTTTGGGCAGGACGATTCCGCGTATGTCGAAAAAGTGGTCTTTCCGATATAATTCGCGCCTTTTCTTGGCAGAGTAACCTGTCTTAAATGACCAGATTCTAATCTATTTATGCCGAAATCGCGTTTGCACTCGGCGGGACGCTATTGTACACACATGAAACTATCGTATAACCAAGGTTTGACTCGGCTCGGGGTTCTAGCCTTTGGGCAGGACGATTCCGCGTATGTCGAAAAAGTGGTCTTTCCGATATAATTCGCGCCTTTTCTTGGCAGAGTAACCTGTCTTAAATGACCAGATTCTAATCTATTTATGCCGAAATCGCGTTTGCACTCGGCGGGACGCTATTGTACACACATGAAACTATCGTATAACCAAGGTTTGACTCGGCTCGGGGTTCTAGCCTTTGGGCAGGACGATTCCGCGTATGTCGAAAAAGTGGTCTTTCCGATATAATTCGCGCCTTTTCTTGGCAGAGTAACCTGTCTTAAATGACCAGATTCTAATCTATTTATGCCGAAATCGCGTTTGCACTCGGCGGGACGCTATTGTACACACATGAAACTATCGTATAACCAAGGTTTGACTCGGCTCGGGGTTCTAGCCTTTGGGCAGGACGATTCCGCGTATGTCGAAAAAGTGGTCTTTCCGATATAATTCGCGCCTTTTCTTGGCAGAGTAACCTGTCTTAAATGACCAGATTCTAATCTATTTATGCCGAAATCGCGTTTGCACTCGGCGGGACGCTATTGTACACACATGAAACTATCGTATAACCAAGGTTTGACTCGGCTCGGGGTTCTAGCCTTTGGGCAGGACGATTCCGCGTATGTCGAAAAAGTGGTCTTTCCGATATAATTCGCGCCTTTTCTTGGCAGAGTAACCTGTCTTAAATGACCAGATTCTAATCTATTTATGCCGAAATCGCGTTTGCACTCGGCGGGACGCTATTGTACACACATGAAACTATCGTATAACCAAGGTTTGACTCGGCTCGGGGTTCTAGCCTTTGGGCAGGACGATTCCGCGTATGTCGAAAAAGTGGTCTTTCCGATATAATTCGCGCCTTTTCTTGGCAGAGTAACCTGTCTTAAATGACCAGATTCTAATCTATTTATGCCGAAATCGCGTTTGCACTCGGCGGGACGCTATTGTACACACATGAAACTATCGTATAACCAAGGTTTGACTCGGCTCGGGGTTCTAGCCTTTGGGCAGGACGATTCCGCGTATGTCGAAAAAGTGGTCTTTCCGATATAATTCGCGCCTTTTCTTGGCAGAGTAACCTGTCTTAAATGACCAGATTCTAATCTATTTATGCCGAAATCGCGTTTGCACTCGGCGGGACGCTATTGTACACACATGAAACTATCGTATAACCAAGGTTTGACTCGGCTCGGGGTTCTAGCCTTTGGGCAGGACGATTCCGCGTATGTCGAAAAAGTGGTCTTTCCGATATAATTCGCGACTTTTCTTGGCAGAGTAACCTGTCTTAAATGACCAGATTCTAATCTATTTATGCCGAAATCGCGTTTGCACTCGGCGGGACGCTATTGTACACACATGAAACTATCGTATAACCAAGGTTTGACTCGGCTCGGGGTTCTAGCCTTTGGGCAGGACGATTCCGCGTATGTCGAAAAAGTGGTCTTTCCGATATAATTCGCGCCTTTTCTTGGCAGAGTAACCTGTCTTAAATGACCAGATTCTAATCTATTTATGCCGAAATCGCGTTTGCACTCGGCGGGACGCTATTGTACACACATGAAACTATCGTATAACCAAGGTTTGACTCGGCTCGGGGTTCTAGCCTTTGGGCAGGACGATTCCGCGTATGTCGAAAAAGTGGTCTTTCCGATATAATTCGCGCCTTTTCTTGGCAGAGTAACCTGTCTTAAATGACCAGATTCTAATCTATTTATGCCGAAATCGCGTTTGCACTCGGCGGGACGCTATTGTACACACATGAAACTATCGTATAACCAAGGTTTGACTCGGCTCGGGGTTCTAGCCTTTGGGCAGGACGATTCCGCGTATGTCGAAAAAGTGGTCTTTCCGATATAATTCGCGCCTTTTCTTGGCAGAGTAACCTGTCTTAAATGACCAGATTCTAATCTATTTATGCCGAAATCGCGTTTGCACTCGGCGGGACGCTATTGTACACACATGAAACTATCGTATAACCAAGGTTTGACTCGGCTCGGGGTTCTAGCCTTTGGGCAGGACGATTCCGCGTATGTCGAAAAAGTGGTCTTTCCGATATAATTCGCGCCTTTTCTTGGCAGAGTAACCTGTCTTAAATGACCAGATTCTAATCTATTTATGCCGAAATCGCGTTTGCACTCGGCGGGACGCTATTGTACACACATGAAACTATCGTATAACCAAGGTTTGACTCGGCTCGGGGTTCTAGCCTTTGGGCAGGACGATTCCGCGTATGTCGAAAAAGTGGTCTTTCCGATATAATTCGCGCCTTTTCTTGGCAGAGTAACCTGTCTTAAATGACCAGATTCTAATCTATTTATGCCGAAATCGCGTTTGCACTCGGCGGGACGCTATTGTACACACATGAAACTATCGTATAACCAAGGTTTGACTCGGCTCGGGGTTCTAGCCTTTGGGCAGGACGATTCCGCGTATGTCGAAAAAGTGGTCTTTCCGATATAATTCGCGCCTTTTCTTGGCAGAGTAACCTGTCTTAAATGACCAGATTCTAATCTATTTATGCCGAAATCGCGTTTGCACTCGGCGGGACGCTATTGTACACACATGAAACTATCGTATAACCAAGGTTTGACACGGCTCGGGGTTCTAGCCTTTGGGCAGGACGATTCCGCGTATGTCGAAAAAGTGGTCTTTCCGATATAATTCGCGCCTTTTCTTGGCAGAGTAACCTGTCTTAAATGACCAGATTCTAATCTATTTATGCCGAAATCGCGTTTGCACTCGGCGGGACGCTATTGTACACACATGAAACTATCGTATAACCAAGGTTTGACTCGGCTCGGGGTTCTAGCCTTTGGGCAGGACGATTCCGCGTATGTCGAAAAAGTGGTCTTTCCGATATAATTCGCGACTTTTCTTGGCAGAGTAACCTGTCTTAAATGACCAGATTCTAATCTATTTATGCCGAAATCGCGTTTGCACTCGGCGGGACGCTATTGTACACACATGAAACTATCGTATAACCAAGGTTTGACTCGGCTCGGGGTTCTAGCCTTTGGGCAGGACGATTCCGCGTATGTCGAAAAAGTGGTCTTTCCGATATAATTCGCGCCTTTTCTTGGCAGAGTAACCTGTCTTAAATGACCAGATTCTAATCTATTTATGCCGAAATCGCGTTTGCACTCGGCGGGACGCTATTGTACACACATGAAACTATCGTAAAACCAAGGTTTGACTCGGCTCGGGGTTCTAGCCTTTGGGCAGGACGATTCCGCGTATGTCGAAAAAGTGGTCTTTCCGATATAATTCGCGCCTTTTCTTGGCAGAGTAACCTGTCTTAAATGACCAGATTCTAATCTATTTATGCCGAAATCGCGTTTGCACTCGGCGGGACGCTATTGTACACACATGAAACTATCGTAAAACCAAGGTTTGACTCGGCTCGGGGTTCTAGCCTTTGGGCAGGACGATTCCGCGTATGTCGAAAAAGTGGTCTTTCCGATATAATTCGCGCCTTTTCTTGGCAAAGTAACCTGTCTTAAATGACCAGATTCTAATCTATTTATGCCGAAATCGCGTTTGCACTCGGCGGGACGCTATTGTACACACATGAAACTATCGTAAAACCAAGGTTTGACTCGGCTCGGGGTTCTAGCCTTTGGGCAGGACGATTCCGCGTATGTCGAAAAAGTGGTCTTTCCGATATAATTCGCGCTTTTCTTGGCAGAGTAACCTGTCTTAAATGACCAGATTCTAATATATTTATGCCGAAATCGCGTTTGCACTCGGCGGGACGCCGGGTGCAACACCGGCGAATGTTTATCGGTGTTTTTTGGTTAAAACCGGAAAATATATAGCCTACGGTATATTCAAAGTTTGACACAGCTAGGAGTTCTGGCTTTTGGGTAGCGGGAATGCGCGTTCATCGAAAAACTGCGATTTCAGATCCATGTCTCGCCTTTTTAACTGTCTTACCGAGGTTTGAGCCCCACGAGGGGTTTAAACCTCGTGCGGCATCTGCGTGTTTTGCCACTTGCCACGCAGCGGCAACGTGTAAGACAGTGATACATTTTAATGGAAACTAAGATACAGATAAAATAACTATTAAATCTAAACCCGGGTTCAAACCTTGAGTACTGTGACTGTGATATAGGCTTTGTTTATGTAAAAGTGATGGTTAAGAAGTTTTCTTCTCATGTGTTAATTCGGCGCACCACGATCATTGATATGCTATTTGCAAGCCGTAAACAGGTTGCGCAGCATTCCCTTTAAATATTCGGAGCAATGGCGGTGTACCATAAAATTAATTAAACTAAAAATGAAAGTTACTAAAAGATGACTTGGGGAGGAGGGGAGAGGGGGGGAGCACGCGGCACGTGGATGGCCGGTGTTTTATGTGATCAGAACGAAAGGTTTTTGCATGTCTGTCTTACATGTTTACTTTTGATGTTTTTTGTAATAAAACCTTTATAGTTGCGAGTCAGCGCCTGTCCCGTCTTGGATGTTTTTTCCTTCTTGTCTTTGTCGTTTTGCGCTCTTTTACCTACATTATGTTTAGCCGTAGCCACAAAGCCTTTTAGTTCGATGACGGAGCCATAGAGTGCCCGGTCGCAGATCTGGAGCGCGAGGATTTGGTAGCACAGAGCATTTCTCGGGGAACCCGTAGTCGGCGCACAGCTTTTGAAGCGGTCAGAACCCGAAACGTGGTTTTCAAACGCGACGAGAAAAGCAGCGGTAGCCCGAGGAACGCGAGGAGCACGAGCAGACATTCCATTGCTTGGGACAAGTGTGTTTCGGCGTCTCGCCGCAGCAGGATGCCCGTTACATGCCTCTTGTAAAGCCCCTCTATCCTGGGAAAAGTGGATGACCCCTTTAAGGTATAGACAATTGCAAGCAGGTCGCCATTCTTTCTTCTCTTGTTTCAATTTTCCGATACGTATAATTTAAGACGGCCATTCAAGTTAACCTTGGCCTTTCGAGGCAGGGGTACACCTGGTATGTCCTGTGCCGATGGACATCCCCCAGCCGCGACCTCGGATATTATTGAATCAGACCATACCTACAATGGAACACAAGTAAGCCCCCAAACTAAACGACGGAAGGGAGACGGTGATGATGAGGAGATATCTGTGAACGACGACACCGAAAAAATGGAAGAGACGGAAGCCAGAGAGGACTCTGGAGTTCACCTTAGTGCAACATCGTCGACAGAGAACGACAGGGGTCCCAGTCCTTCTAACGCCCGTGCAGGAGGACAAGCGGTTGCAGCAACAAAACCCGCTGAAATTGTCTGCTGAAGTAGAGACACTGGCTGGCGCGCCCATCGTGAGACATCGTTTTACAGCGAGGGGAGGTCTTTTACTTGATGTCTCAAAGTACCGACTGTGCATCGGCTTCTCAAAGTGCACTCCCTTTGTGGGATCCAAGCAACTATACCCAAAGCGTACCTGCAAAACTTCGGTCTCATCAAAGGAGTACGAAAGTGGTACACTGATAATGACCTTAACGAATTTCTGGGACCAACCGGTGTGACTGCCGCTCGTCGGCTCTACCAGCGACGCGAAATTGCAACAGATGTTGCCCAACCAACCAACCGAGTAGTTCTAACATTCCGTCCAAACACCGAGCGACCGGACAAGATCAACCTCGGCTTCACACGGCACGAGGTAACCGAGTACATTGAAGCACCTCCAAGGTGTTTCAACTGCCAGGCCCTCGGCCACATTGCAAAGTACTGCAAGGGGAAAACAAAATGCAAAAGATGTGGAGAACCACACTCGTCCAAAGAATGCCCTGGCACCAGGGTGTCGAACCGAAATTTTTATCGGTTCGGTTCGGTTCGGGTTCAGGGCTTTCGGTTCGGCTCCGGTTCAGTTCCGGGGAGCAAAAAATAACGGTTCGAACCGGTTTGAACCGCAAAATTGAGACTATATTTTCCGCGTTTTTTTGGCGACAGGCACTATTTCAACAGTGAAACGAGTATCTATATAGCTTTTCATTATTTGTAGAGTGATGAAATTGCCTTATTTCATTGAAATGAAACAGTAAAAGACAAGCTAAATTAACATATATGACTCAAGATCTATTTTCTTTTTTTACCACAGTCGCATATATTTTACCTGAATCTATAGGTTATTCGTTTGGTAGGTTGCCTAAAATACCCGTTAATGCTACAACTTTTCGTCGCAGTATTAAACGTCGAATCTTTCTATGCTCTTGAACTTACGAATTAATTACAGTGCATAAAATCATGAAATGGGAACATTTTCGCCTTATATATTCCGAAATCTAGTTTACAAAATACGTTTGACAATACATATGACGACGACGCAACTGAGCTAAAAGCTATAATATTTTCAAAATGCCAGGAAAGTTTTAGGACGAATCCTTTCAGTCTATCTTTTATAGAAATACTGAGCGGCAATCAGAACGCCTGCTGTCCTGACCAATATCGTTTACACTCAGCACAGTGACGCAGGCAAATTCATGCAGAAATTATTGACCCTCGTACTCAGATAGGATCTGGATCTGTCCTAAAATAGCGCGTACCGAAGTGAACATTTTCGACATTGCTTGGCGTTTGAGGTTTGTTCTTGTCAAGATGCCGGTCAATTTAATTTGCAAATAAACATCACACTTGCTATTTTTTATGCTGTTGTTAAATAAAACAAAGTAGTATTTCATACTCTGCTCGACATTACAGCTACTCAATTGGTCACTTTCTGACGGTGTGCGTGCGCAATCGTCATAGTTCTGCCAAACGCCACTGTGTACTTTGCTTTCATCCAGCCCACAGACACATAAAATTATTGTTTATCACATAAAAAAGCAACATACTTCTATATGTTTGAGAGGTTGAAGATGTGTCAGGAACACATGTTATTTAAATCAGCTTCAAAATAAAACATTTGTTTAAGGTTCTCCCAAATCACTTATAGACGTGCCTATCGAGGATAAAAACTCCGGAAAAGATTTGCAGAGCATATTTGAGATAATTTGGGGATGCATTTACTTATAATGTATATCTTTAGGGGGATCGGCCCTTTATTTATGTTGTCAAGCCTTCAAACAGAAATATTATTTTTTTTATTGTCATCAATAAATTTTATTATATGAAGTTCACATAACCGCTTGAGACCGACACGGGAGGATGATACTCGAGAATACGCCATCTGTTGAGTCTGCGGAACGCGCTTTTTTGTTCGTTGTTTGGCAGTGTGAAACACCGGGTCGCGGGCTACGCCAAAAAGGACTGTGTGCTCACATTATAGATCTGAAGGCAAATACCGAAAATGTGCAGAAAGAGATATAATAAATGTTACTCTTCTAAATAATCCCATACAGGACGCCTTACTGCAAAACTAAATATATAGCGTCGCAGGTTTTAAACGTAAACACGTTCGGCTGAACTCCGTCTGGTTGGGTCAAAATTTTGAGAAATACAGACCATCACCAACCAAGTCCTAAACATTTAGGAGCCCGACGTTTCAATAGGTCGGGCTCAGTAGGTCGACAGCCACTTAACCATCGGCGTATGTCAACGGACTAGGGCACTTGAAGAACAAAGAAGTACGAGGACACCTAAGCACTTCTTATGAGTTATGAAAACACAATTATGAATGCCGTTCTTCTGATTCCTTAGTTCGTCTGCTGCGTAGTGGCGTGGACGGCCCCGTTTCGTTGGCCGACGACCGAGCTCGCTTTTTCGTGAAGTGGCCTCGCCGCGCTGAGCTCGGCCGTGCAACCTCTTCGGAGTTTGCCCGAGCGGGCTGTGCGGCCAGGCCCGCACCGCCGCACCTCGTACCAGCGGCCGGGCCGCTGCGTGTGCTGCGCCGCCATGGAGAGAAATTCTCTGGTGCCGTTTTTTGTAACTACGCAGCACGAGAGCCAATGGGAGCCTCGTTCCTTGATGACGCGCGCCAGCGAATGGGAGCACATTCCATCAGATTTCTGCTACACGCGACATTGGGACGGGGGAAGGCGCCGTTTGGCGCGGCTTCAAAGCTGATGACGTCGGTTCGATCCATGGGGCAGTTAATGCTTTCGCATTAAAAGTGAAGGAAGCAAAAGACACACCGCAGATGGAAAAGAAGCTGCAGCTCTCCACATGCAGATAGTCTCCCCTGATGAAAATACCGAACCGGTTTTGAAACGTCGGACTCCTAACTGTTCAGGACTTGGTTGGTTATGGTACGTTATTTCTCTAATAGAGATGCGTGCATTGATGATCCTAATTACACATAAATATCGCAAAGAACAGACAATATATTTATATTTCAAATCACATTTGGACATCGGATGCACGAGCTCGAAACTTCGCAGAATGCATTCTCGGGAGGCTAGAGTTATATTCGGTTTTACCTGCACTTGTTTTGGGGCCTCATTTTACAACTCAGCGCTTTATCAGTCATGCGCGCTCTAACATTTTATTCGGCTGCCGCATATCATCGTGAGACTGCTATATATACTGCCCTACTTTACAATTCGGACATCCCCTTTGCTATACATCGTTTGAGCTTAGAGGGGCACTGCAAGGGACGAAGAAAACCAAATGCTGCTTCGAAAGTCGTGCCTATAAGTGTCATACACGAGCGTTCAGTGACGACATTGGTCCAGAGCATCAGATAATGACGACATAGAATTCTAGAGGAAGGACTGGCTGAATAGACGCAAGTGACCCCTTCTGATCCCTTCAAGCACGTGACCCTCACTCAAATTTTTACTCGGAACACCCGTAAATTTCTGGGGCGTTCACATCTTCATAAGGATGTTAATTTCCAACATTTAGGAAGATCACATGGTTGTTCCATGCTCTTGTACATTTGGGTTCTCATTGGTTCTCGTCTAAGTGACGTTGTCAATGAAAAGAAAATGTGCTCAAAATTCCTAAAGGACACTTAAGTGGTTTCTTGAGTTCGTGTTTTGATGATGACAGCTGAATTTAGACGCCCTAGGCATCCCTAAAACCAAATAGTATAGTCATACGGTGATTATTTCTTTAATAAAATGTAATTGAAGGCCGCCAAACCTCGGATCCATCCGAAAACGAAACCACTCTCATTGGTCCTCGCACGCTTATCAAAAGTATCTCGGGCCAATGGCGTTGGACGACGTTCCGTCGCGCAGTGATCCGGAGGTAGCCGCATCGGCCGAACCTCTTTGTCATTCGAGCTTCGATCATGGCGGCGTTCTCTACGCTCGAGGACCTGATGCCGTTGGAGGTTGAAATTCTTCGGCGGACAGCCGACCTGGGGATGATTTCCTATGACGCCACTCCGACGTGCGATGTGGACGATAGCAGCGCTTCGGAGTCCTGTTCGGGTTCCGAGGACGATGAAACGCAGACCTTTTCGGGCGTTCTTCGATTTGCGGTTGGGGCAGGTCGTAACCAAACCAACGTTTGACATCGCAGCGTTACCTCTGTTACGTGATGTCAAACGATGTCGCCACGTTGACTTTCGCCTCGGGAGGACGGGGGAAGGCTGGTTCAGACATGTGCAACGAGCGCGTACCTACGACTGCGTCCGTTGCAACCGGAGCGACCGGAACGACAGCTCTGCGCTGCGCGTACACACCTGCAATTACTACAAGCACAGCGGGTCGCCGTCAGTTGTTTCAGCGGCCCCTCTAAAAGGGGACGCACTGCTACTCAATGCCGTAACAGAATAGAGACAGACAGTTTTCTATAGCCTAAAGCTTTATTATTGATTTTTCTTGATAGGCTTGCAGGGTACAGTGGATGAAAAAAGAAAATAAAAAGATGCCGTACGCCGTCTTGGACGATCACGACTCTATACACGACATTGCAATAGTACAAATATCGCCACACGCATTTTCTACGATTATAAAAGACAATGTAATCTTAGCAGCGATATAGCAACGTAGAAATATGATTTCGTGATCAGATAGACGTTGCAATCGTTCAGGATTGCTAACACTAATAACTTTTCTCCGGTGATGAAAACGCGTGAAACTTCGTGTCCTTTATACGGTACGCGCCAGTAATACCTTGAACTTGAGCACACGCATGAAATGCGCCAAATAAGAAATCCGGGCGATGTTCGAGGACACAAATGCTTAGAAAGCACCACTGTAGTCGAAGTAAACAAACACGACGGCACGGGCGTTTCTGCTGTCTTGAGAGTGCCGCCACGGCATCGCCGCACGAGTAGGTGGATCTTCCCTTCTAGTACGTGCTGGGTTATCATAACGACACACGACGAAAATTCACAGTCAAGGATAGCGCTTTTACGCGGAACGATGAGCTTTCACCACGCCGTCCACGTCGATGATCAACACCGACGCCATGTGCGCGCAGATACGTGCGCTTCCGCGCATCCCGGGGGAACGGGAAATTCACCCCCGCGGAGGAAGGCAAGGAGAAAACGTAGTCCCTTGTTTGTGAAACGATAATTGCAGTATCGCGTATTCTAAACTAGAACTATTTTACGTCTTGTGAAATTATCATGCACAACATATTTAAATAAACTGAAAATTGTTTCTTTAGCGAAACTTTACAAAGGCCGCCAAAATTTTCAAACATACGATAATTTCATTGGTCCTCGCAAGTACAGGAAAGAGTCCGCACGTATTTTATTCCTGCGTGATTAATAGGCGGTTCTGCCTTTTAAAACTGAAGATACTCATTCACTGACACTTCCTTAACGCCATCGCACCAAAAAAGTAGCTTCCCCAAAAACCGCTTGAGTCCCCCCTTTAACCTATTTCAACTATTATGTTCAAAGCACGTCAGATTTGTTTCTTTATTTTATGCTTAATGTGTTGCCAGAATCACACTCACTAGTCCTAGCGAACGCGATGCAAATTAAAAAAAAAAGTTGTCCAGAAACTCTTTTAAGGTTTCTTCAAGTCCAGACGCAGCCGATGCTACAGGCGCGAGCATGTAATCCTGAACAGTGCTTGCACTGCAGGAGCGCGCATGCTTGGCAAGAACGCTGAAAGCCCGGAGCTTGCTCTTTAGCTTCTGCTATGCTCACACTTAAACTGAAACCGAGTTTTGTGTAGAGAACAGCACATTCACATTTAACCAGAAAACTGAACTGTTTAACATGGTTTGCACGATGACATAATCGCACTACAGTTAAACCTCGATGTAACGAACTTCTATGTAACGAAACCCTCCGACGTAACGAAGTACATAACTTTTTCTAACCGCAAGTGTATGCACGCCATGTATTTTTGACCTCTATGTAACGAAGTCCCGTTTGCCGAAATTTCTATGTAACGGAAGTTTCACGGACAATTCGGCACAACTTTGGGTCCCAAAGGAGACTTTGGGTAACACATGCGCTGAAACGGGCCCCGATGTGCCGCAAAGGGTGAAACGGGCCGAATCTGGCGAGTGGGGTGTACAGAACGGCCACTGGAGGACACTAGAGCCGCCAACGTTTCTTCCGTGCGGCCGTTCGCGCTGCATAGTTCGCCGAGGCCTAACTAGCGCGCGTGTTTCTCGTTGTCCTGAGCGATGGAGCTTTGAAGGCGATGAAGCCACCTCCTAACAACGTCGACCTCCACGACTTTCTATACGCCGACTCTGCTGTCATGCGACGGAGGAGGTGACCGACGAGGCGATAGCTAGCGATGTTACGTGGGAACTGGCAAGACGGTGGCGACATCGAGCCTGATGAGCAAGACACCTGCGATGTGGCCAGTAACCATGAAAGTGGTGGACGCGATCAATGTCCTGAGGCGGTTCGCAAGGCACTAGCAAAACGAAGACGTGATGCAGGCCATCTGGCTATCGCGAACATCGTGCGATGCCAATAATAATGCCGGAGTGTCCCTGAAAAAGGTGACGGACTAGTTTCAACCGAAATAGGGGCGTCCTCGGTGAGTTTTGTGCACCCGAGAAACATTTGTGGAAACTTTCTTTATTGTTAGCCCCAATTTCTATGTAGTGAAATTGCAATGTAACTAAGTAAATTCGAATTTTACCGACTTCGTTACATCGAGGTTTGACTGTATATGCTATACGCTCGTTTCAGCTTCAGTCCAGGCGCAAGCCGATGCTACAAGCTGCGAGCTCGGGCTTTCAGCGTCCCTGCCAAGCACGCGTCGCTCGTGCAGTGCAAGCACTGTTCAGGGCCACATGCTCGCGCTCGCAGCATCGGCTGCATCCGGGACCCAAGCTGAAAATGAAGTACAGTAGTAAGTATTTCTTTGTTGCTGAAAATCAAATCCTGTGGTGCACAATCCACGCTCCAGAAGGTTTGCGCTCAGTGCAACTCATGATTCTTTCTTGGTGCAGCGTCGTGAGGAACGGCGCGCGGCGTCTGGCACCACGAAAACGTGCTTTCTGGCAGGAGTGATTTTGCAAACGAAGTAGCTTTGCAGGATTAAGGCCGGTTCAAACACTTGCGTTTGAGTGCGTTTGACTGCGTTGCGTCGAGAACCGAAAGCGAGTCACCCGGCACATCTGTGCTTCGTATGAAGCGTGGAATCCAATTCAAGGAATCATCTTGCACGCGATTGAAGCCGCAGGGATGTCCTGGTTTCTCGCTGCCTGCAGCGCAGTCAAACGCAACTGTCTGAACCAGGATTTACGCTCTCTGGTCTGCGGCCAAGATGCGGAGCAGAGGAACCTTTAAAACACAATGTGTTTTTAACCCCCCCTCCCTCCCTCCCTCCCTCCCTTTTTCATTTTACGATGCTCCTCCAGAGAATACTTTTTATTTCTGAGGGACTGCCTCCTCCGTTTGGGGGTGCCGATTCGACAATTATATTTGTGTCATTTGTTAACAGTAATCCTCCATTTATTTTATTTTGCACCCACGAAACTGAAGTTTAAACAAAACTGCGAGAATTTGATCAGCTTCCTCTAAGGCCACTAGAATCTTTCGTTCAGGTGTCCCTGCCGTACACACTTGTAGTTCTATTTATCGTCAGATTAATAAGCCACATTTAGTCCTTTCAATCCTTCTATTCTCGGGGACAACTTTCATGAGACAGTTCAGCAACAACGAAAACATGTTTGGCTGCCTCAATGATGTGTATATGTCAAAGGGTTCATGCAACAATTTTTGTACTTCCAGTAAATACCACTAGGATCTAATCCCTGACGTTGATAGCTTTCAAAAACACCCATTAGTTTTTCTCTCCGCTCAATGGCAGACGCAGAAAAAATAAAGGAAAGAAATAGCTTCCCCTCCTCAACTCGGTATTAAAACGAGCGGCTAAGGGATCTGACACTAATTGTATACCGCCAGTGTTAAGGCCGGTTCAGACACTTGCGTTTGAGTGCGTTTGACTGCGTTGCGTCGAGAACCGAAAGCGAGTCACCGGCACATTTGTGCTTCGTATGAAGCGTAGAATCCAATTCAAGGAATCATCTTGGCACGCGATATAAGCAGCAGGGATGTCCTGGTTTCTCGAAGCCGCAACGTAGTCAAACGCAGTCAAACGCAACTGTCTGAATCAGGCTTTAGAGTTCGGCTATTCTCATCTTAGTCGAACACGAGCCAACACGAATGTTTGGCGATGCTGATTGTCAAGAACCCGAGCACTCGACTCGGGCTCATGACAATCTTGTACGTCACGATGACACATGACTCGCGGTGAGAAGTCGTGATGGCATGTGACGTCACGGTGTAAACAGCGCAAATGCATCAGCGCTCCGTCTGTGTATTTGCTTCAGAGTGAGATGGTATTTCTGGAAGAATGGCTCCTGTCTATCTATGCTTGAACGCAAACTAAAGGATGTAGAAAACTGCGTTGGGCACTTATTGGGTGTTCTTCGGGTCACGTCACGCATGACGTTGAAATGTAGTTTTTCCCTATGCGAGTTCGAGCTATGCTCGTAAAATGGATGCAGTTGGCGGTGGCGTCAAAATGTCGTCACGATGCACCTTTGACGATGCAGTTAACTGAGTGGGTGAGGCGAAGCTAGAGATCAATCTGCATCGTAAAAATATGGTGACCCTAAGATATGCATCTCTGCTGTTGGGTTACGCCAGCGGATCGAGTTTTTAGAGATCACCGGGATGCTTTGGATGACAGCCGATGCGAGGTTTGTGGGCAAAGTGCCGTGCTGACCAAAGGGTACTTCGCTGCCTGTGCGACCAGCTTAGGCGGAAAGCTCCAGCGTTGTCGTGAAGGGCCCGTGTGCTGACGGTCGAACAACAAGTCCTTGCAGCTCTACGCTTTATGCGCGCTGGCGGCTTCCAGGGAACCGTCGGGAGCGACGAAAACATTGGTGTTCCCCAGTGCTCTGTGAGTCGCGTACTTGGTGATGTCACCAACGCTATCATCGATTACCTCTGGATCGAAGTGACTGTGTTTCCAACAACCTCAAGCGAGAAGGCGTGCACAAAAGGAAGTTCTTCGGCGAATGCAAGATCAGTAGGCATCATCGATAAATATTCTAAATACTTCTACGATTCAACACGATTGTGTTTTCATTTGAGTGCTCCCCATATAAGTGATTTGGCTGCTGAGAAAAAGCCAAGCAAGCAACGGTAACAGGCTTAGTTCAGCTGGTTCGTTCATACTTCAGGTAGACGGAGAGAGAGAGATACTTTATTTTAAAGCAACTAGTTCAGGTAAGGCCGGCAGAACTAGAATAAACATACACATAAGAGAAGACCATACACACCGTGGGACTCAACAACTGATTTTCTTTGTCCTCCCTTCTACTACGAACCCAACTTGAGGGAAATATTCTCTTTCCTTCTTTTTTGCTTCCTAATTCACCGAAAATTTAACCCCCGAAGGAACATTTTTTCTTTCTCGTGCAGCACGAGAGAAGTTGCACTAACGCAGTCAAACAAAGTCAAAAAGTAAAATTTGTCGTTAGTTGTTTATACAGCAGGAGGTTAGTCTGCCCGAACATGGCGACATTGTTACCCACTGTAGATAAGCGATTATAGCCAGTGCAGTACGACTGCTAGCCCGAGTCTTTAACGTGCATCACGCAGTAGTGATACACGACCGCACGCCTGGTACGATGCTCGAAGCGGGCAGGGGCGAGGATTGAACCACGGTGGATTGAACTCAGGATCCCTGGGTTCTGCAGTGCGAGCTTTAGCTCCACGTGCTCCGAGCTGGTGTGCGCTAGCCTCACCTCGGCGATTCTTCGAGAATTCCTGTAGGGGAAAACAAAAGCGATGTAGTTTCAACTCAATCGCCACTGTTGGCGACGCCACCGGACAACGTCACGGTGCAGTTCTCTTCCGATGTAGTTTGTTTGGCAATGGAGATTAGGCTCCTCCCACCGGCGAGCGTCACGATGCAGTTTCTCCGCCGCTTTTTCTAGCATAGACAGACTGATTGTGGCGATTGAATGCGATGTTCTTTGGGCAATGTGTATATATATAGGTGACAATGGTGTTAATAAAAAAACCAGTTGAGAGTGAAGCGCCTGTCCTGTCGTCCGTGTTTCTTGATTGTCCCCGTTTGTTCGCGCTTTTTCAACCTTTTATTCAATGCTAATACATCTATAGTTTGTTGCAACTCAAGAAGGTAGGGCGAGGGAAAGGAAGGCCCGGGGCGAAGAAGCAGACGAAACGCTGGAGAAGAGAGAGGGAAACCTCCTCCTCTCTCGAGCGTTCCACTTGCTTCCTCCTCTCCGGCCTTCCTTTCCTTCGCACTACGTTCTTGAGTTGCAACGGACTATAATGACGTACTCAATTTAAGTCTACTTGACGCGGTGAGTCACGTGACTACATCACAAGGCCACGTGGCGTGACATTATTTGACATCATATCTTGACACCATGACGTCACGTGACCACGTGACATGTGATTAATCGTAGTGCCAGTACAAAAGCGCCACGAAAAGCCAAAATTATTCATACATTTCAATTGAGTATATGACAATTTGATCACTATTTAGAAATGCCAGCTGCCAATTTTACTTCTCGAACACTCATTTTGTAATAAAAGATTACCGTGAACCGTTTTGAACCGGTTACCGTTATTTTTTCCGGTTCAGTTGCGGTTCAGTTTTAAGATGGCGGCGAAGATTTCGAGTTCGGTTCAGATTCCGGTTCGGCTAAAAATAGCGGTTCAATTCCGGTTTTCGGTTCGGTTCGATTCCGGTTCGACACTCTGAATTACAGTAAAGGGCTTCACTTGAGTGTCCATTACATGTCTGCGTAGTTCAGGGTTTAAATGTATAGTCACTTCAGGTTGGCAGTGCTTTATCAAATTTTAAACCAAAACAGAGGGAATGTAAATAAAAGGTGATATTCGCTGCCCAGTTTATGAGCGAAGCAGATGTGCCAGGTGCCATTTCCTTTCCTGCGTGCAGAGTCCAGGTCCCATTGTGGTGTCCAGTAACGGCAGCGGCCCAGCCCCATCTACGACCAAGCTCCCGGAGCCCCTGCCACCTCCAGTCCCGCCCCGTGGGGCAGAGCATGCGCTGCATTCGCAGGTGACTGCCCGTTTCGCGGTTTGAAATGCAGGCATTCCTGCACATCATATTTTGGGTTATGAACCGTAATGTTGAGGCCAAAATTCAAAATGGCAGCCACAAAAGAAATGGCGGCCCAGACAAATATGCAGTGGGTGAGCGCCGTTCTAGCTAACATTTCTTAATCGTGGTCGAAGGCACAAAGCAAATCCTCGGAATACAACCTAAAAACGAGTTGCAGGCATTCAATCGGCGTCTCATTGTTGTCTTTGGGGACAAAGGGAACGACGTCGAACCCGTCGAATGCATTTGCTATGCCTCAACCCTTGGCAAAGGTTTCTTCCCGGGGTGTCCCTGGAAGAACCTTTCCATAGTTTCCTTTTGGGACAGCGGCCTACACCTCAACAATGAATGTCGATGCCGCAACGGTTTTCAAGCTGCCGTGGTACCCGCGCATGTACAATGTTTACGCAACCTTCGTTTGAATTTGAAGCTGCATTGTCTCTGAACACCACTGTAGCCAGCGAGGTTTGTAAGAAAGCTAAAATATGATATGCACCTTATTTTTAATAACAAATTTTCACCGAAATTTAAAATATTTGTAGGCGACAGCAAATGGTGTCATTACCAACATTTTATGAACCAAACAAAACAAACTCCCAAACTTGCCTTCTCATTAGTCAACAGGAAGCCGCCTAATTAGGATTCAAGTTTTGGGGGTCAATACAGGTAAGAGCCCTTGCTCGGTATTTTACGGTAATTCATACCATGGCATTGGCAACCCGTACAGCTTGCCCAAACCCAGTGCTGTAACAGATTTGGCCTGCTCTGCAGCATGCGCAGGACCGCTTCAAACACGGCAATTTTTTAGTAATTTTGGGTTGCTGGTGATTTGTTACCTAGATCCTTGTGGCTTGAGATGGGCGAGCCACTCCAACAACACTGAGACGATTGAAACGGCTGCAGCTAATGTGATTCCTGTGGGAAGGAAGATAACGGAACATGAGATTTAACTTTGTTCTACCGTATTTGCTCGCATAATGAATGCACGCCCACAACAAACATCAATATTCTGATTTTTTTTCTCCAATTTTCGGCTTCGTTAGTTTTGAACTGCGTCCAACTTAGCTAGACACCAAGCCAATTTTTTTGCCGCCAAGCGGCCAAGCCTAGCCGTTTTGTAATGGCTGCAAGTGCATAGTTACAGAAGCGATCGACCGTAAAACCGAGCGGCGCGCACACCTAACGAAGCTGAGGTCGAGGAATTGCCCGGCGCGGACATGCTTCGTCCATCGGATGCATTGATGGCAACAAACACGCCGTCATCTGTGGTCCGCTTTCGGACAAATCGTGAAAGTGGTGAGGCCTAAAACGGTCGCGTTGCTCTCCGTGCTGAGTGAGCTTCGTAGGGCGCTTTCCTTCGGCAAAAGGCACGCCGAAAGCGCCCTAAAAAGCTTCGCAAATTATAGAGCACGGTTACTGTGGCGTGCCCACGACCAGCCATGAGTGCGCATCCATCAGTGGGGACGTGCCTCATCACCCTGTCGTGTCATATTGGCACCTAAAATTACATTTGCGTCGAAGTGTAAATGCAAAAATTTTACCTCGAGTAATGAACACACCCACGAATATGTAAATTTTTCATGGAAAAAAGTGTGTTCATTATGCTAGTAAATTAATGTGCAATGGATAGTTTCTGCAACAAAGTTGTTTCAAGGAGATCAGTTAGTGTTCACAAAACCATTTAAAGGTAGCATAAAAGTGTGCTATTAATACAAAACTTGTGTCTAAATAGGACAGGAAAATAACAATTTCAGTGATGACGGTGACAAAATGTAGAATATCAAGTTTTAGCGGTTGCTGTGTGTGATTACAAGAGTCCCATGTGGGTGGTGTTGCGATGTCAAGACGCTGGAGAGAATTGCTGCGTCTGAAGCAGGCCCAATTGATATTTTGGTGTGCCGCTTTCTGATGTAAGATGATGCGCTTTATCTCCTCCAGGATTTGCTGGGCTTGACGCTGCCCGCAGTGGGCACCAAATTGGAGAACCTGGCAGTGGATGATCTAGAAGACTTCAATCCCCGCGCTGAGCTGGAAGCACCACCAAAGTCCAACGGGTACTGCACCAACGGTGCGTACGGGCCACTATCTGCATTATAAAAAAAATTCATGTACTAAACAGGGTGTCTAGCGACCGGGAAAACCGGGAATTGTCAGGGAAATTTTAATTACCAGGAAAAATCAAGGAATTGTCAGGGATATTGTCAAAAAAGGAGCCCTGTCAGGGAAAATGAGCCGGATACGCCATCGAGTGCCCTGTGCAAACACTTGAGGACTTGGGGCAGAAAAACAGGCAATAAATTCTGCTTAGAGTGTTGGACGGGCTCTGCTCACCTGATGCAGAGTGTACTACCTGATGCAAAGGGAAGAGGTGACAAATCCAGTCCAAGCCTTGGATTGGTTTGAATTGGATTGAGGGCACGACGCTAGGCTAGTTCTAGTTAGAGCTACTAGATCTAGTTGCAAATGGGAAAGCCGCAGACCCCAAAACAATCCAAGCCTTAAAGGGACACTGACAGTTTATGTTTGTTTATGCTCGCCGAGGTTTTTAGTTGTACATGACATATGAGAGCCCAACTACCCAAAACACAATTTGCGACTCGAAATTCGGTTTCTTTCCGCCCGAAAACCGCCGATCAAGAACTGGCCGGTTCGAGTCTCGCTCACTCTCTTTTCCGTGGTCACGGGCCGTTTTCAAAGGTATCGATGCGACCACCAAATTTAATGAAAGTCGTTGGTCACTGAAGGCACACACTCAATATTAAAAATAGAAAAAAAGATGAAACCCATTTTTTGTGGCTTCTAAAAGCTGCAAATACGTTGATTGAAAAAAAGTTCCACAGAGAACCGGAAGCATATCTGTGCGTGCGTCGTTTCGCGTATCGTGGGACTCGCGGGGACGGCGATGGCAGCGGACGAAGGGGCGGGACCTCTACTTCAGAACTGTCGTTCGCGGTACCGGCGAATTCTGTCTGCCTTTGAAAGAGAAATTTGGGACTGATCAAAAGAATTGGTATTCATCCCGTACGACACGCCCGACCACCAAGCCGACTTGCACGAAGACGTCGCCGAGCCGTCGCTCCCTTCTCGTGGCTGAAGACATCGCTCGCGCAAACTTCAAGCACGACGCGTCTACTTCGAGTTGAATATGCACGCGTACGATTTCTTTACTAGGTGCGAATGTCGCCAATACGTGGTGCTTCCCGACTTCGACCCGGGAGTGCTTTTGCTGGAGGAAAATCGGCAGCAAACTTTCAAACTTACAATTTACCGGCTGAAGTATTACTAGGAAAGAGATCCCCCTATCACGTGATCCCCCGTAGCTCAGTGGGAACGACGTCCGCTTCACATGCGGCAGGACCAAGTTCGATCCCCGGTGATGGCACTTTTTTTTTTTTCAGACATTTTTTGATGTTTACATTTCTTTCTCTTTACAATTATCACTGAAGAAACAAACAAAAATTAACAAACAAATGTTGTGGACGAAACGTCGCTGAATTAAATGGGGATGGGATTTCTTTTGACACCTGCGAACTCAATGTAATCACTTTCCACAAAATGCAAGGAGCATATAAATCAGGTAGCGTCCGCTTTCCGAGGTGCCCGTAAATGTTCTACAGGAATTGCAGCCAGCCATTGGTCCCGATCCCGTTGATATTTCGGAAACTCTGTCGCACAATGCCACTTTTTTCGGACGCAGGACGTGTGAGCCAGCTCTTCACGCAACATCTTGGGTGTATTCTTTTCGGAGCCGATCATGAAAATTAACCACGGGCACTCGCTACTCATCTCCAACTCCTCAATGTACAAAACAACTCATCTTGGAGTACAGAACAGCGAGCGGAACAAACATAACTGCAAAAGAATCGCAAAACAGTGCCCGCTAACGCCGCATGTCGTCTGCTACGCCGAGGGGGAAAAAAAGAGGAAAAAAAAGCGCACGGTCGGGTGTAGCCACGTGACTTCCGCCACTCCGCTATCCTCTCCACTTCTCCGTTTCGGTTTCGGTTTCGCGCAGTTGCGTTTTTTGGCTTTATTAAAAAAATACGCTACTCTGTTGCAAAATATTAATTGGGTAGTCCTCGGACACCATAATAAAGCGCCTGGCAAAAAATGAAAAAAAATTTTTGGGGGTGTCAGTGTCCCTTTAAGCCAAAAGTATGCATCTGGCGGCCATCCTGCCATTCGTTTATTGACATGTGTGGTTGAGCGTCGTGTTTTCATCGTGTTTCCAGAAGAGGCCTCTTCACTGACGATGTCGGCGGCAAGAGAGTGCTCGTTTAATCCGGACTGGACGAACCCGAATATTTCGGAATATACAAGTTGGATTAAGCCCGTGCAAAATGATAATCACAGTGCACAGTGCTCAATGCCTTGTGTTGGAATGGTCTTATATACTTAACGCGCCTCTACAGCGATCAGGAAATTGGATCTGAAACTGTCAGGGAAAACCTGGAAAAGTCGAGGAATATCAAAATAATTTGCTAGACACCCTGCTAAATTTTACTTTTCCAACATTGAGGCCGGTTGCACCAACACCGCTTAGCGAAAAGCGGAGCTTAGCCGGGAACCTAAGCTAAGTTTCGGTTTCGTTCGGTTGCACCAAAATCGCTTATCGCTAAACCTAGCACTAAACTATGCTTATCTTGAGCGCTCAACATTGGGCGCTTTGCTTTTGCTTGTTTCTTAATCCTGGATTATAAACATGGCGGCTGGTTTGTGGCGGTCGACGCGGTGGACGAAATTGGTTGTACAAAGTGTTTTAGGCCACAACAGCGTGAGAGTCTCGACAGAATGGCCTTCGATTGTGACAAGGATGCAAAATATTGTCTCGTGAAGTGTTTATCGACCCCTGTTTTCAAGCTGGCTCTCCACTCTCAGTGCGTGTTAGCCCTAACCGAGATACGCACGGAGCTGTGGGGCTCACGTCTGTCTTCCCGTTGGTTTTTCTGTCAACGAGCTTGTTCGTATGTACTTACTGATTTTCGCATAACTGTAACGTATTGCTATTTAACACCTTGTTAATTTCTGCTTGCAAAGCATATCCTTTAATCCGATCGGTGCGTTGAATAGTAGCCGTACATGATCTCGGCCATCAGCTGATTGTCGACACTTCTGCCGTTTGCATCAGATTGCGGTGCATTTAAATAATAAAACTGCAAAAATTCAATTTCTTTAGTTTTGAGACAACCTTCAGTGAATTTTCCTTGTCTCGCGAGTAGAATCTTCACTTCAGAAAACTGCGTTCTATAACCGCAACTTTTCTGGTGATCGTGCTTTTTAGAAATGTTTTGCTTTATATCTTTTATTCGTGGCGACGACAAATCGTAACGACTACAATGCGAGATTCGTTCAGCGCTGTATTGGGGCAGGCTGGGGCAGGTGATGCGAAGAGACGACCGTTCTCGTCGGCACGATGTGATGTACTATACTTTGTTTCAGCTTCCGTCCGAGCGCAGCCAAAGATACGTGTGGCCGGAGCCAATCACACGCCGGCAACAGGTCACGCGATCTCGCCTGCACTTTTGTATCGCTCCGCTGCTCCGCTGGTTGTCCGCGCTCGCCGAGTAGCCAAGGGGATGTATTTCGTCTGCTACGGGTGTATCAACAGTATCGTTTGCTACAGGTTTAAAAAGTGCCCTTTCACGTTCTGAAAGTTAGTCACAGGGGATGTCAGTACGTAGGCTGGCCGCTGGCGTCTGTGTCCGAGCTTTCCACCTGTTGCGGCATAGTTTCGAGATGTAAGTACACGTTGGAAGGAGCTCGATGACGCAGCCGTTGATGTGTCCTTGTGTTGTCTGGATAAACCAGGGCTCGAGGTGCAGTCCTTTTCACCAGCTTCTCGGCGTTCAATGTGATCGGCAGGTGAAGGGGTGCCCTGATTTTCGCCAGCGTATCAGTGAATTGTAGTGAGCCCGGACGCTGTTCTTGTTTACAACGCATTCGCGGTACGACGCGGTACGAGTCTCCTGCCGAATTTGAAAGTAGACATTCATTAGGACCTCTCACGCCTGACGCCCAAACGTGCCTTTGCGAAAGGACGTTTTGAAGCGACTCGGTGAGGAAATCAGCGAAGCACATTATTCGGCCATTACGGGAACGAAATCGCACAGAAAACCGAGCGCTATAGCCGTGTTGTCAACGGATGTTCTGTTTTCACCAAACCACATGCATTTACATATATTAATAAAAACATAAACTTGCAGATCGTTCATTCCTTTTAGTTGCAAATCATTCTCAGCAGTACACATCTGGAATGATGTGCAATGTTTACGCACAAAACAGTTATTTAAAAAAAAAAAAATCTTTTGCGGTTTATTTTGTGGTGCGTAGGAATGCTCTTCTCGAAGTTGCGAACCGTTCCTCAGCCTTTGGCTGCGCTCGGACGGAAGCTGAAACGAAGTATAGTGGGAGTTTTCATACTTCGAAGTCTGCCGCCGTCTATTTGTATGAACTCAAGATCTGCCTATTATCACTCGCGAACAAGCTTCTGGTTCTCTATCAGCAGGAATAAAAAAATGGTTCTGGGCGACCTTTGCGTGTTCAATAATTGACAGTTTGTATGAACATCAAGGGATCTACCAGTAGTATCGCTTTGATGTATTGATAGTTATACCTTCTTTCTTTGTCACTAAAGCAAAATATACGTAGTTCCATTACCAAAGGGTTTGACACAATCAGTTCAACGACGGCACAGTGCAGTTCTGTCACCTTGCTGATAGCAACGAGTATGGTCGATGCAAGCTCTCGACGACTTCTATTGGACGATTTCCGGGCATTTTCGCAGCTGCCGTAGCGAGTTCGTCACTGTTTTGAACTTCATCGGTCTCAGGCATGACTTGATTTCAGTAGTCATCTTACCTGCCTACTTATTCTCGATGATGTTTTGTCTTCAGCGATGTAGCGAGTAGAGTCCTTCTCGCGTTCGGTGAGATTTGGGGCCCCCGATGGCTCCGTTATCTCAAAATGTGAGCACGAAAACTACTGTCACTGTCAGAATATTCTGTTATCAACCGATATTAAACACACAATCGCAGATGTAAAGAGCATTTGTGTTTATTTAAAGCGTTGACTCCTGTTTTTGAAAGTTAAGCGAAAAAATGATTGAATTTGGAGACCTTAATTCGTTACTCACCGAAGAAATACAGCGAAAAGCAGACGCCAACAACTACTACTACGGCAGTTTTTTTTTTTTTTTTTACATCACGTGATTTCTTTCTGCCAATCGTATTCATCCCTCTGAGTGTTCCCTAGTTCGCTCTGTTTGTCCCTACATTCCCTACGCAAATCCAGCGTTTAGCTAGGGGCGCATCTGTAAAGCCGGGTTAACGTTGGTGCAACCGGAATTTAAACCTGTGCTTATCCGAGCTCGGCTTAGGGCGCTAAGCCGACTTAGGAAAGAGCCGCTTTGGGTTAAGGTAAGCGACGTTGGTGCAACCGGCCCTGAATCTTTCTCTCGATCGACATGTTTTGGGGTGATTTGTATTCTTAAATATATATATCTTGCTAACACAAAAATTGGTATGAATTTGCTCTAGCAATGGTTCTCAACCATTGATGTTTCGCAGACCCCTTGTGAATCAGCGGAGATGATGGAGGACCCCATTTGTGGTGAGGGGAAGGGAAAGGTATAGGTTAATTATGATAGTAATTTAATAAATAGTAATAGCTAAGGGCTTGTGTGAAGTAGGCTTCTCTTTTTGACATGTACTCTAGAAAACTCGCCGGAAAATTTGAATGTTTCTTCTCAATCTGAGAAAATAAATTTTTATTGACGAAGTGCCGTCATTGTCGCATGTAGTGTCGTAATCTGTGCCGTCAAGGCGTTTGCTGATGTAGCAGTTTTTTAAACCGTTCCGCACCATCTCGTCTGGAATGGTTGCGGTCACGCCGGCTCTCGGTTGACGCGGCGTGACCGTGACCTCTTCTCTTCTCGATGGACTTTGCGAGCGCTTTTGAATGATCGAGTTATGCACCAGTCTTCGGACCGCGGAATGATCTTCGGCGGTGACTTGCAGTTTGCATGCTCTCCTTCTTCCTTCGTTCTCGCCCGCATGACTCAACATCGTAGCAGCCATAGTTCCTGCCTGCCGCTCGTTTTCCAGTCTTTTCGGCAACGGATCTGACGACAGTCTGATGCTTTGTCGAAGAGGTCTGTCACCGCGAAAATTGTTTTGACAGCAACGACACTGAGCTTGCAACATGGTATTAGGGAGCTTCTGGAGGTGACATGAAGCCACCAGAGGTGAAGCAAGAAGTGTGGAGGGACACTCCCCAACGATGACCAAAAAACAAGAGACGCTATTGGACGAAAAAAGAGCTTGACTTGGCACCAACAGCTGTTTTGGTCATTCTCGGGCGCGAAAAAGATGGTGGGGAGAAGAAAATCTCTGGGAGAGACAGAAGGAGAGGGACTCTGGGGAATCAATCCCTAGGACTTAGCATGCATTGCCGCAAAGTTGCACTGCCCTCCAAAATTCGTGTATAACCCGCACCCCTACTTTGCCTCCAGGGACTCCGGAACCGGGGGGGCAGGGGGGCCAGAGCCCCCCAAGATTTTTCAGGATGGGGCTGAGCCCCCCCACTCCGACTTCGAAGAAATGCAAAGCTGTTTATTCATCTATTGTAATTCCTCCAGTCCGCGAGGCGGCGGAAGATGCCGGATCAACGCCAAATAACCTTCTTCCGCTTTGCCCAACAACGTGGACTGTCAGAGTGAAGTCAATGAAAAGGTTCGCTGAAAATTATGCTAGAGTTCAGGAGACACTGAACGAGCTGCTACAAGGAGAATATTCGATTGCAGACAACAGCAGGGCCATTTTGAAGGGTTATGAGAGGCTTTTGAAAGGGTTTGAAACGCTGCTAGGAATAAACATTCCTATAGCTTTGTTCGGTCCATGCGAAGAACTTGCAAGGGTACTGCAACGTTCAACGTTTAGCGCCGCAGGTATCAAAGAGGCTGCAGAGACTCTCTGCAAAGCAATGTCCCGTCTGCGATCTGAAGTCGCGTTCGAAAAGTTGTGGGACTGCACGAGCTCAACTGTAATGCGGCTAGGTTTGAAGGACCCTCGCAGCGCAAGGCCGCCAAAACCGCCAAAAAGGTTTGAAATGAGCAACAAACATCCTCCGGCAGTTGTACTTGATTGCAAGGCAGCGTTATGAAAGGAGTACTGTGCGGCTGTAGACGGCATTATGAGCGAAACTCAATAGCGGTTTGAACAGCCTGGTGTGAAGCAGCTAGTAAAACTTGAGAGCACCTTGACTAACGCCGGCGGGGAAGACAGTTCACAGCCGATGACCTGAAAGAGGCCCTAGTGCATGCATGTGATTTTGATCTGACCCGACTCTCTGCACAGCTTTTACTTTTGCCGGCTCTTTTATGCAACCTTGATTCCCTCACAATTGACGCCATATTGAGGACACTACAGGCAAAATCCGACGAAATTCGTGACCTCCTGGACCAAGTCGTAAAATATGCGAAACTTCTTCATTCTGTGCCTGCATCTGTCACTTCGGGAGAGCGCTCGTTTAGTGCCTTACTCTGAATTAATAGACAGCAGCATGAGTCAGGGGAGGCTAGCACACCTCCTAATTTTCCACATTCAAAAAGGAAGAACCACCAAGCTCAACCTGGACGACATCATCGCGGAATTTGTCTCCAGGACTGCTGAGCGAACGGCGATTTTTGGTCTTCCTTGAGATGATCAACATACATGGCCTTGGGGCCTACAATGGATCTGTTTCCTTCATCACGCTTCTGTACACATTTTCTAAATATGTATTAAGATGTCATTGTATATATCAGGGGTGGCCAGGATGACCCGGCCTAAGAGCCGCAAACAAAACCACGAAACTTCCAAGAGCCACGAGGGGGGGGGGGATTTTGTTTAGGGCAATAAACGAAACTCGAACTACTTTCAGTCTGTCTGAGTCAAAAGCAGTCCAAGTGTACGTAAGGTAGCAGTAGCACAAGACTACCAAACCGCAACCTGTCTTTCGATTTAAAACTCGTTCCGTACGTTTCTCTTTTTGGGAAAGTGCTCGTGTGACCGGGAGGGAGGGGAGGGGGGAGGGGAGGGAGGGGAGGGGAGGGAGGGGAGGGAGGGAGCCGCGAGCCGCACTTTACCACTCGAAGAGCCTCATGCGGCTCGCGAGCCGCAGCTTGGCCACCCCTGGTATATATCATATGTAATCCTCTTGAATTACTCGTTAATTTCATAGCGTGGCTGTCTTTTTGGATGAACATTTGAAGAATAAACGCGATTCTCCGCAAACTCGATTTTGCAATGCTATGTATCGTAGTAGGGATTTAAACTTGTCTGAAGTACTATGCATAAGCGTTTTCGCAATATTAGAGAGTTTTAGTGGATCGTACGTAAAACCTTTGAGGGTCGGAAGGTGCATGCGCAAAGCGCAATATTGCGTTCTACTCGTGTCCATTTCCGACCCACAATTGCATTGCGCACGCAAGGCTCTTGCGTACGAGCCACTAAAACTCCCTACTGTTGTTATAAGCAGCAAGGAAAAGTGATTGCACATGCTAAGTAAGGAACTTCATGCAAATACTATTTTATTTCTTAATAAACAAAAAGTAAAAATAAAACAACGAAAATTCGACTCCAGCCCCTGTCTTCTAAAGAAAATATATAAAAACAAAATGCTTGACTTCAGCCCCCCCCCCCACTCAAAATCTACTTCCGGAGTCCCTGTTTGCCTCCTTCGATTTTATAAAAATTTTGATGCCGGTTATACATAAGAAAGTGTAGTGCTACGGGCTGTGCAAATAAGGATTCAAATCAGATGGCACAGTGCCACGACTATCAAAGACAGCCGGTAAATTGTGGCTTTTTCTCGCACTGTGCATGATTTGAGCCAGTGTTCGCACGCCCCTAGTAAATGCCTTCTCAGGATCCCTTCAGTATTGCAGTACAAGTTGCGGTTTCGGCTTCAGGAAATTCCGAGCTGCCCTACGCCAAGGACCTGTTTGGAGCGGAGCCATTCTCGCCGAGCAAGGAGACTGCTGACCCGTTTGGCATGGGCGAATTTGCTTCGGACAGCCTGGGGGCCCAGGAGTTGGAGAACGCCATTGGCATCATTGACCGGAAACTCAACGAAATGCGGGTGAGCCTGACCTTTAAAAGGAAGTGCTTGTCGTCCCTTTCTTTTGGTAGAACAAAGGGGAAGAAAAGTCTAGGATCCGTGTGGGAATGGGGTGTCTTATGCACGTTGCATTCTCTATGGTCCGTTTCACTTCACCGTTGACCGCAGACGACACTACAAGCTATCGAAGCCAATCCAATGCCGTGTATGGTCGTGTGGTACGTTCACGGCGCAGGATCAGCTGCATGGCTCGTAGCACCCGCTGCAGTTCATTGCAAGGTGAAAGGAGTACCGTGTTTGCACAAATATAATGCAGATTTTTTTTCCTACATTAAAACACATTTTGCACTATATTCGTAATCGAGCTCAGCCACGAGGCACGCGAGTCGGGAAAAAGCCGTCCCTCCGACCGAATGCAGGAGATTGGGTGCAGAAACACAAACATTTTCTCAAAGTCCCTCCTTGAGAACACAAGTGCTTTTCTCCCCATCTTTTAACAATGATGAAGAAATGTTGCCAACCAAAGCACGTCAAATTCAGTGATATAGAAGAGTCTCCCGCATCCACGTTTATGTGAACAAAATGTATTAGCAGTTGCCACATACTATGTTTCATAGCACCGTATGTTCATTTTAATAACATTAGGTCTGTGACCAGCAAACATTCTTTCAGTTATCTTTTATTTGCTTAGTACTGATTTCGCGACTGCTATGCATCTTTTCACAAAAACTAAACATTAGGCTCTGTTAGACAAAAAAACAAAAACGGATGGCAGAAATGAACTTATAAAATGTGACTGTGCCTGCCAAAACGGTGTGTCTGGTCACTCTACATAAATTTCCCCGCTAAAGTTGGCAAGGAAAATAATTTGGTATGTCACAGCACCAAGGAGGTGGGAATGAGGGGAAGGGAGGCAGACGGGGAGGACAGCCTAGGAGGGATGGAGAGAGGGAGGAAGCAGGGAGAGATTTTGGGGTAGATGGAGAGTGAAGGGAAGAGAGATGGGGAGCAAGGGGAAGGGAGGCAGATGGAGGGAAACCCTGGGGGGGGTGGGGATGTGGAGAGAAAGGGAGGGGGAAAGGAGGGAAGCAATGGGGAGATAGAATTGGTGTCACATGACGTATATTTATTGCTGAATTTAGCAGGGAAACTGAATTGCTGTTATGTCATGTGACAATGATTTCCCCTGCTAAATTTAGCGGGGAAACTGAATTGTTGTATAGGTCAACTGACGTCATTTTCCCTGCTATGTTTAGCGGGAAAACTAATTTGGTGTATAGGTCACGTGACATCAATTTCCCCGCTAAATTTAATGGGAAAACTAGATTGGTGTTTGGGTCAGAAGATTTGAAGTTTGCCGTTAAATTTAGCAGAGAAACTGAATGGACGTATAGGTCACATGAATTCAATTTCCCCACTTATTGTAGGCTATATGACGTGACATCAATGTCTCCACCAAATTTAGTGGGAAATGCACGGACCAATGGACAAAACTTCGGGATTTGGGGGTTTTATTAAAAAGAATTTCATGCCTTAAAACAGAATGCAACGTTATTGAGTCTCTTCCAATTAATGATCGGGCAGTGCCTGATCAGTGATTGATGAGTTTACTTACATTCAGGATGGGCTGGAGCTTAACAGCCTTTACCTTCCACATTACATCACAGAGGACATGAGGACATGCACTCATCATTGGAGAGACTTTTGGGTGCTGGGCTCAAGTCTCCCAGAACATAGCATGCAAGCCCACATTTTAGAACGCCGATCATGACCAGGAAGGTTCAAGTGTTGAGCAAGACTTGATTTACGCACATACTGAACCACCCTTAAACATTGAAAGGATAAGCTGGGTGTGTTCAGATAAGATCGAACACGCGAGTCCGGTTCGAATTTTTGTTTTTCTTCATATTTTTATATGTTACTCCCCAATATGTGGAGAGAACGAAATCACAAATGTTTTCTCAAAAAAACAAATATCTCTAAAGAAAAAAAAACATGTCTGTTCCAAGACGGCAACGCCGTTTCAGGGCTTTGTCTGTTCTGTCAAGTTTGACTGCATGTAACAGGCAAACTAAAAATACAAAAAACTGAATATTTTTCAGGAAGCAGTGGACTATAGTTACTACATTCTTGAACGTTTACAGTATTCTCAAAATTATATATCGCGCGTGCCAAATTCACAAATGTGGCTGCTTTAACGTTTTGACCCCATTTTTGTGACTCGTTATATCGTTATTTGTTAAGGATATTAAACTGAAACTTTTTTCATATGTCCTTCCTAAACGTGTCTCTCATCGAAAAATAAATTGCTGCTCTAGTGTATAATTCAAAATATATACAGCGCTTCAAACATATTCGAAATTGAAAAGTTCCGCAACTTCAACGTGCAATTAAAAAAAAAAAACATCTTCGATCTTTTTGAAATTTGGAGGAATCACTCTCCTCTCCACCCTCGTAAACGTCCGTTAAAAACATGTTGCATCATTTTGTTTCCGTCAAAAGTAGAGCGCTTTGAAATGTGCCTCCCCACATGGACATGTTCGCCCAAGGTCACGGCCGCAGTGTGGCCGCCTTCCATTTTTTGTTTAGAACTTCTCATAATGTCCTGTTTTTACTTGTGCACAAGTTCGAATTACACATCTGGACCGCTCTAAATGCATGTATGAAGTGCACGTAGCTCAGGACAGCAGTTCGAAGCATCGAAGATGCGAACTAAGACGAGCCCGCCCTTCGTGCTTAATTGTTGCATATGCCACTGTACGGTCGCGCGAACTGAAACACAACCACCCGCACGAGACGCTAGTGTCGATAGAACGAAATAACATATATAACCTGCCGTGTATTACGTGCGTGTCCGCCGTGTATAGCGAACACGACCTATTGAGCCCAAACAACGGCGGACGCAACCGGAGACGCCGGGTCGCGCGACCGCTCGGTCGCGCGAGCTTAAACGTAAATACCTAGAACGAAACGATATACCATACCGGGGTTTTCAGAAGTAAACGTAATAACTGAACATAACACCTCGGTGGGATTGAGGATCAGCACTGTTACTACATCTTTAGGTAACTGTTCTAATAAATCGCTGACACCTTGGCTTGTCCACTCGTTCCGGCTCTCTCTTGGTGCGTCGTCTGTCATTGTTGTAAAATAAATAAAAATACATTGGCACTCAACATGTTCAAGCAGCGGTCATGAAATAGTGATCGTCGTTGCGCTTTCCGCGGTCCGGAAAACAGTTAGTTCCAAGTTCTGCCCCGTTCTGCGACTTCGCCATACGTGCCACTTCTGAATCCCACGGACGGCTCGCACGTTGCTCCACTCTTCCTTCTTCCGGTTCCGGAACTCTACAAGTTCAGTTTCATCCAAGTAGAGCAGCTTGACCCCTTTGAGATGTGGAGACAGTATTCTTGACATGTCTTGTCCATTTTGGATTGCCATGCTTGCCGGCTCTCGCAGGTTGTGTAGAGTAGCCTGGTGCTTCACAAGGCCTCCAACACCATCGCATGCATTTTTGCCGTGCCCAGTGGCGGAAAGTAGCCATTTGGCTGCAGGGTACTCTAATTTTCTGAACTTGTGTAGTTGATACTTGTTCTTGAAGTGGCTCGCTGCTCCATCGCTTACAAAAGTCACTTGCGAGTGCACGGGAGCGTTGTCATCAAGCCAGTCTGTTATTTTTCCGATTGCGCAGCAGGCGTGGGCGGAGTCGTGGCACACATCGTCGCTGATGACAGCGAAGCTACGCGTGGATTTTCTTGTTGTAGCAACGCATGTAAAAACCGAAACTTGCTTCTTATGCCAGTGGTAGGCTTGGACCTCATCGGGAAGAACAACGGTCCCATTCTCTGCAAAATCAAAATGCAGCACGAGGCTTCCCTTTTCTTCGCACCGCTTTTCTGTGTATATGGCCTTTCCTGGAATTGACCTGATCTGATTATGAGGAATCCATCTTCCTACCAGTGTCTGAAGTTCGTTCATGAATGTCATTGAATCCAAAGATTTTTTTATCAGATTGCCAGACTCCCAGGCTGCTACCAAAATCTCTGCTTCTTCTGGGATTCCAAGCCGATCGAGCGTAAAATGGCGGTCCTTGGGGCATCGTGCACAATCGCCAAGCCGGCATTGATTGGTCGGCGGGGAGCAAATGTACAATAATTCCAAGTCCGAGACGTTGAGGTCCCTATCGCTCACGTTTTCAAGAGCCGCCACGCAAAGCTTAAACTTTGCGCAATCTATACATACACAAACTTCTCTCTGGGGGCACACTTAACCCACCGGGGTCGCAAGGAATGAAACTTTGTGAGGCCAATCTTGGTTTCTGCGTGTGCATTTTTAAACACACGAAATGACTCGCGGATCGACCTCGTCATAAAGCTCTTGGACATGTACTGTTTTTTGTCATTTAGTAACGCAAAAATGACGTCTCTCTGGTTTGGGCTTTGTCTAGAGCAGCCCAGTTCGTCCTTGGTAAAGTACTCAAGAGCCACTGACAATTCCTCTTCGCTCACCTTGCATCTTGAGTAGGGATCTGGTATCGACCACACACCGTGGTCATCTCTCAGTTTGCGAGATTTGTTGATGAGGTACCTCGTTGCCTCCGGCACGGCACTTTCGATCTCTTTCCTCGTCAGGGATGGGGGAAGGAGCGTCAGTAGACGGCAACGTTCCTGGTGGGAAGCACATGCAGCGTATGCCAGGCGAAAGTTCGTCATCCACTCGCTGCACGTGTTGCACTTATCTTGGGATGGTCCTGAAACGTCTGATGTCCCGTAGGCTGTTTGAATCCTGGTACGAACATCGGAAACCACGGCCTCTTCTATTTCTGCTTGTTTCCTCTTCCCGTAGGACTCTCTGCACCGGCTTGCTACTTGACTTTGTGGCTTGAGTGGTGAAACCTTTGTGGGCAGTACGTAGCGATTCAGCTTGTCAATGGCCTCACTTTCTCGGATAAATGCGTCCCCACCACTGTAGGAGCTCTCTGGTGCACTTTGTATTTCAGCTTTGATATACAGGAAACAATGCTGGCACAGGTAATCTGTTTCTTTCACTTCACCGGATGTCTCCCGGGGCAAAATCTTCTTCAGGGAGTTAAAACCGATATCTCGCACGCTGCGAAAATTTCTCTGCAATGTGACTTTCTTTTTGTGTTTGCTGAGATAGTCAGCACAAAAAACTCTGCTGGCGCTGTAAGTCCCTGCCATAGCTGAAGACTCCGTTCTGACACGACGCGTATTAGCAAGGCATATGCCACGCAGATACTGGACTTGCTCCCTTCTGCCCGACGCCGAAGCAGAGAGAGAGAGTATGGTTCATACTTTATTGGTTTTGAAGTCACGAGGTATGAAATGAGTGCGTGCTTGCGCAGTCCGACCAAGGTACGGAGCGTAAACACGTGAAGTGTAGAGCGGCGCACGTTTACTTTGAGTTGACGCCGCGCGATAGAGTTCGTTTTTGGCTATAGTTTTGTTCTTTTCCTTCGCAGCTAAGGTTCGCTATAATAAAGTATATTCCTCCTCCTCCTTTTTGTGTGTTTAAGGTTGGGAGCTTCTTGGTTATGTGATGTGCTGGTTAATTTGGGATAGTGCGAGGATATATCAATATAAATGTTTAGGTTACAAGCGGTTGGTGTTACGAAAACCGTCTTTTATGGCCTGCGATCGCGCCCAGTCTTGCTTCCAGGCGTCCCGTGGCTCGCCGCCCGGCTGTTCCCTCTCGGCGTCTCCGGTTGCATCCGCCGTTGTTTGGGCTCAATAGGTCGTGTTCACTATACACGGCGAACACGCACGTAATACACGGCAGGTTATATATGTTCTTTCTTTCTATCGACCCTAGAGTCTCGTGCGGGTGGTTGTGTTTCAGTTCGCGCGACCGTGCAGCGGCATATGCAACAATTAAGCACGAAGGGCGGGCTCGTCTTAGTTCGCATCTTCGATGCTTCGAACTGCTGTCCTGAGCTACGTGCACTTTATACATGCATTTAGAGCGGTCCAGATGTATAATTCGAACTTGTGCACAAGTAAAAACAGGAAATTATGAGAAGTTTTAAACAAAAAAATGGAAGGCGGCCACACTGCGGCCGTGACCTTGGGCGAACATGTCCACGTGGGGAGGTACATTTCAAAGCGCTGTACTTTTGACGGAAACAAAATGATGCAACATGTTTTTAACGGACTTTTACGAGCGTGGAGAGGAGAATGATTCCTCCAAATTTTAAAAAGATCGAAGATGGTTTTTTTTTTAATTGCACGTTGAAGTTGCGGAACTTTTCAATTTCGAATATGTTTGAAGCGCTGTATATATTTTGAATTATACACTAGAGCAGCAATTTATTTTTCGATGAGAGACACGTTTAGGAAGGACATATGAAAAAAGTTTCAGTTTAATATCCTTAACACATAACGATATAACGAGTCACAAAAATGGGGTCAAAACGTTAAAGTAGCCACATTTGTGAATTTGGCACGCGCGATATACAATTTTGAGAATACTGTAAACGTTCAAGAATGTAGTAACTATGATCCACTGCTTCCTGAAAAATATTCAGTTTTTTGGTATTTTTAGTTTGCCTGTTACATGCAGTCAAACTTGACAGAACAGACAAAGCCCTGAAACGGCGTTGCCGTCTTGGGGCAGACATGTTTTTTTTTCTTTAGAGATATTTGTTCTTTTTTAGAAAACATTTGTGATTTCGTTTTCTTCACATATTGGGGAGTAACATATAAAAATATGAAGAAAAACAAAAATTCGAACCGGACTCGCGTGTTCGATCTTATCTGAACACACCCAGCTGATAGATATAAATCATTAATGGAACCAATTAACTGAACAAATAACTTAGTGTATTTGTTACTTTTTCTACACTATTGTTAGTAGGCTCTATTGTAAGTCTACCCCTTCACATTGTGTGTCAGCAAAACGAAAAAGAAATAACACTTTAGGGGAACATTGCACAGCAAACATGGAAATACGGCAGGGTGCCTCTTTCGAAAGTCTGTCTTCAAGCATGCACTCTACACCTTCTGGCTTGCTTTAGCTCCACATGCGAGGTTCACGAGATGCCGAAGCGTTGTCCAAGTTAGAAAGCTCATGCTGGAGGTGAAACAACTCTAGCTCCTCCCTGTCATTCTCACCGTCTTTCGTGTATACTGGTGTTGTCATTCACGTCTTCATCACTGCTACATTCCAAAAAACTTGTCATTGGCATTTCCCAACAAAACCTTGCACTTTGCAAACGACCACGTGTTCTGCGCTCGGTCGGAGATCGCGTCGCACGTCATGGGTATGGGTTGATCACGCGCTTCTGCGTCATACGTTGCAAGCTTCACCTCTAACTCTGGAAAGCATTTGGTTGTATCCAAATTTCGGCCTGCGGAAGCCTCTTTGTTTTCCGTCGCGGTTAATAGATCCTGTGCCTTTGCAGACGCCACTGGCGCACCACTTTTTCCGACAGGTCGAACTTGCCATTAGCACCGCAGTTGTTGGTTGCTTTCGAATGAAGAATGGTCGTTAGCGAGTGTTGAAAACCTGAACTGCCCAGACCACGCTTGTCAATACAGAGAAACATAGTCGGTACTCCAGCATAGTCGCACGATCTCAACGCTCGATTGAACTATGTGCGACCGTGCATCACGAAAACAGAAGCAGCGGAGAGTGAGGCTGTTCCAGTGGCTGTTCCGGCATGGCTCTCACATCGAGTGCACCCACTCCTCCCGGGACTCGGGCACGCCCCGCTGCCGTGCATTCGGGCTGATTTGCAAATCGTGATCACAGTTATCATGATACTCACTTGTTCGCACAGATAAAAAAAGAATAGAACTTTTAAAACGAGTGCACACAATGGCGATACGCTACAGGTACAACCGGCCGAACTCCTAACAAGCCGAGGTGCTCCCGTGATAGTTTCGACTTCGTCAGCGGTGGGACGCTTTGGTTTCAATCACCTGCCAGTTAAGATTTTTAAGCATTTTAAAAATAGGTCTACCTACATCCATGTAAATATGGTACTATTGAATTTTTCAGCCATCCATCTATCGTGTAATGTTCTATGGCCTTCAGTGCCTTCGAGGTATTAATAAATGAATAAATGTCATTTGCCATTCCTTTCTAGACCTACCCAATGTCTGCCAGCACTTGTGGAGCCCGTGGTCTATCGCGGTGCCCCAATGTCTTATCGTCTCTATCGTCCCTTTCAGGATGGCTTCAGTCGAGGCCTGTCCTTCGGCAAGGACGACTTTTCCGTCGAGACGCTGGATCCCCTGAGCAAGCAGACCTGAAGGGGGCCAGGACCCAGTGTCTCCCCGGACAACCGTAGACTCCGCTTCCCCAGCTTCCTAAGAGTCCGACGTCACCCACGCACCTCCACGGTCACTGCAGCAAGCCCAGAGGCGAGATCAGGATAGCTGCCCAGCGTGCTGTGCCCCGGCCTTTTCTTCTTTGTTGCTGCTGCCTCTTTGTGGCTTTTAGATTGTTGCTGCAATTGCTTGCGTGTTGTTTTCCTTCCAGTCCAGCTGGCTTGAGACCAGGAGAAAAAAAAAAGGGGGGAGCCCTATGTTTTTTGGTGTTTATCGGGTGCAAGACAATGGCAATGCCTGGGATTTCTTTTTTTTTTTTTTCTTCAAAGGTGCAGTTTTTGGAGGTGTCTCCTTGATGATGAGAGCAGCATTCTCCAAGTGGCACCATTGCTGGAGGAGAGGTTCGGCACTGGACGAATTGCTAATTTAGTGGCAAGCACGGCGGAGAGTAAGAATTCTTGCGACACATTGTAATATAGAAGTGGAAGACAACTAACGTGCCAGTTGCACTTTTGACCCTCGATGGCGAAACTAACTGATCCTCAGCCATCGGAAGATTGAGGAATCGTCATGCTGTATGTTTTTGTTATTGATTGCTACCATGGATGCAGGTGAAACCAGGCATTGTAGCTGTGATGAACTCTTTCCCAATTCTTTTTATACATATATACCCACTTGAAGTGTCTTATGGAGCCTAATAATTTCTACCGAATAGTGTATAGTCCTTAACTAATTGTACAACAACCTTGCCTGAAAGGTCACAGCAATTTGTTCATAAAAAGCAATAAAGAAAAAAAGTTAGTAGCTTAGGTCCTGACGTGCGTTAAGACGACTTGCGACCCACTGGAAGGCAGTACCAGCCAGAGTGCAACCGGTGAAAGCATCTCAATTGTGTTGATGGCTTTTTCACGTGTGGAAATAGTACTGCTTGACCGGCAACAGTAGTTGAACATTAATGCAGTGTACAGAATTAATGCATAATTGACTATGCAAAAGCAGTAGGTGATTTTGGCTGGCAATTTGCAGAGGCATTATTTTGTTGCCTGTTGAGTCACTTCTGGGATACACTCGGTACTGCGAAGTGAAGAGGGCCACCATGAGTGACCTTGTAACACAACTGCAATGTTGAAAATAAAGCAGCTTTTTTTTTTTTTCTGCCTTGTGTGTCATTGTTGTTACTGCCTTCGCTTGCAGCACAGGAAACAGAGTGGTGTCGAGTCTACAAACGGTTGGAGAGAACCAAGTTTATAATAAGGAATAGTTTGTTGTGGGTTTGTAGCAATGGGAGACAGCAGCATGGAAGCAGTTCGTCAGCAGTACCCCCTTGTCAGCAAGAAGTCTGTTAAATCCAAGTACTGCTGGGCACTGTTGGCAGGAACTTTGAAGACCAGGGTTAGCTGCAAATAAGAGTCATGCAGACCAGTTAGTTTTGTCTTCAGTACTTAGTCATGCTTGGCAAACTTTTAGCCCTGTTCACAGAGGTGGCAAATCTTTGCAATTTTATATTACGCTTCAGTGTCTCCTATCAGCAAGAAATTCTCCCTCTAGAAGATTATAGATTGACCTGTCGCACAAAATTTGTACAAAAGCAGCTTTCCCTTGTCTTCAGTTGTGGTGCGAAATGGATGATGTGACATCAGTGCAAGGCATGTATAGTATGTGGACTCTATTGTCTGCCACGACTAGTTCTGTACCTACGAGTCCCGGCATTTTTTGGGCACTGCAGACGGCACTGCACGACTTGCAGCAGGTTTATTAGTTTTCCTACAGGAGCAGAGAAGGCACAATCCAGCCAAGACTGCAGTTGCACTTCAAAAGATCTCCAGGTAGTTGAAGTTGTTTCTCAGTCCTTTGCTGTGGTGTGCCAGGGGCTTTACCTTTTTCCAGCAAAACCCTGTGCATGCATACAATCCTCTCCATCCCCCTTGCTTCCCGCTCTCGCCATTTTTGGAGGGCATTGTCCCCCATGGCCAGCATTGTCATCATCTAGAGTCACTGGATCCTAGGAAGGTAGTGCCAAGCTCCATGTGTGTTTGCCATTTTGGTTCATGGAATGAGTAGTTTCTAATTGACCTTTTCGTTCTTGGTGAGCCAATCCAAATTTGCGGCAAGAGGTTGCTTTATAACGGCATTTCTTGTATACCCAGATTTCGTCGCCCACCCACTGGCGAAACAAGCGCACATCTTTGAACTGCCACCACATGCGAGCATTTCTTGTATACCCAGATTTCGTCGCCCACCCACTGGCGAAACAAGCGCACATCTTTGAACCGCCACCGCATGCGATGTCGGTGCTTGGTGGCATTGAAAAAATATTTATTAAAATGGGCAAGAATAATAAGAGATCTGTGTAGATAAGCATGAATGATGAGTTGATTGGATACAACCTATCGGACTTGTACATTGGCAAGGAACATTTTCAGTATGATGATGCTCCATAGTGTTCCTGGTGCAACTGGTTCAGTACAACCCTTTCCAAGCTTCAAAGATTTGGTGAAACCGAAATGGTGACTGCCATGGTGACAAAAATCACAGCCAATTGCTTTGCGAGGTTTTTGTAGTCTGTAGGTTAGTATGTTTCTGTCCGGCTAGCAGGCAGGGAAGGCAATGGTGCTACTTTCCCAGGATCCAGTAACTTTATCAGCACCTACCTGCATGTATTTGATATTCTTTGATTATTCTTTTTGGAGCATTGGTAGTATGGACCACACAAAGCAATGGAAATCAATAAAACGGAATGATGCCTACATGTTCCGGCGGGTGGATAAACTTTGGGCCGTCCTTCATTTGTAGTTTGCAGACAACCCGACGGCTCTCATTACTCGAAAAAGGTTCATCGATTGGCAGTAGCCCTTTCACTACCCCCCCCCCCAAATCCAGAGCAGCCAGCTGGCACATGTAGACAAGCTAATCTTTTGGCTTTTTCAATAAACTGTTCTCGCCAAAGAAGAAAGGCTACTGTCCCCAAACTTGTGCGGAGAGCAAGTTATAATTAGAATTCGCGTTTTCGGTTTTTTATTTTTTTCAAAATTCGGCGTACCTTTTTCGGTGTTTATTTTAAACTTCAATTGTCGTTTTTTTTTTTTCGGTGTATATGCTTACGAAATTTTGCCTAATATTTCGGTGAATATGAAAGAAACACCATCGGACACCGGATCAGATAATCCTTGTAGCTCTGATATTTGTGATCACTCGAAGAATAACGGCACAGATACATGCGTGGTCTTCGCTACAACTTCCGTCAGGACACGCTTCAAAATCGTGGAATTCGCGGGCATAATCTTCAGCACGCTCCTTTTTCCTTCCCTTTCTGACAATGTGACCGTCTAAGGTGATGACCGTACAGGAACCAGCGGAATGGCAGAGAGAGAGAGAGAAAAGTCTTGCAAAAGAGGAAAACCAACGTTGGAGTTACAGCCATGGGCCGAACGGTCATCGTTGGATTGGGGGAGGGGAAAGGGGATAGCAACTGATAGAAGAGAAAATTGTGAAAAAGAGAGGAGGGTTGTTTTTCGCCAAAGCCGACAAGCGGGGCACAAGGAGCCACAAACCGCGGCTGAAGGAAAGCGGACAGAGCCGAGGAAGGAAGGAGATCCTTTGGAATTGTCCTAGTGTCTTGTCCAGAAGTCCGGTGCACGGGACGCACAGATGGAGCACATCTTCACAGTATCCAGGGGTGGGCGAGTCGAAGGGTTGGCATGCGGTGTATGTTCTCAACCAGAGGGAAGTTTGAAAGAAGGTGTTAAGAAAGGTGTTAACGGCTTTCCTCGATGTCCTCTGAAGTGCGTGAAGCGAAAAACCTACTAGCCCACATCCGAACTTTTGTTTTTAGGACCGGGAACTTGACATACTAAGCCCGATAACAGAAAGGACACAGATGTCCCGTGAAGGCCAATCCAAGACCTCTTTTGTTGCATGTTGAACCTCGGAAGAGGGCAATCACAAAGAGGTCACACAATGTCGAACCTTGCAAAGCCCTCTCTCTCTCTCTCTCCCTCCCCCTCCCTCCCCCGGCCACCTCGGCGCGGCCCTAAAAAGTGACCTTTTTTGGTTAAAACCGTATTTTAGAAAATGGATTACACATACTTTTGTCGGTTTTTATCGGTTTAAATCTAAAACTCCAAACCTACAAACTGACCTTTTTCGGTTAAAACCAAATTTCCGGAAATGGATTCGGCGTACTTTTATCGGTTTAAACCGAAAACTCCGAACCGTAGTTATAATCTGCTTCTTGCGCAGGAGTTGCGGTGACGTCAAAACAACGCCGCACTCCGATTGATTCTGAAGGATAGTGGCTAGCCCTCAAAGCAAGCTGTCTTGAGGTCTATGCACTATACTTCAATCACAGCCAATTAAAGCTCGGCGTTCTGACGTCGTCACAATCCTTGCAGAAGAAGCGGACAAACTTTCGCTCCGCATAGGAAATGCAAACTCTTATGTCATGAGAACACTATCCTGGCTGCAGCTAAATCAGCGGCTTGATGGCGTTGAATTTAATAGGATAGCCCAAGTAGGGGAAGCTTATTGCTCAATGCCAATATTACTGCTGAACTGGGGACGTTAGCAGAAATTTTTCTATCTGCGCATTATTGGTGCCACCTTGCTCAGGAATACATAGTGCAGCGTGTGCAAAACATAGAGCAGCGTGTGCAAAATGGATTGTAAACTGACCGCATAAATCGGTTTCTTTTTATCGCGCTGGGATTTACTACAGAGGTGCTCGAAGCAGGTGCATTCATTAATTGAGAGTATGAATACATGAAACTTCCGGAGTCGAAAGAAAAAAAATAAAAACTGGCCTTGTCTATGAAAAAATTATCGCTAAGCCTTTTAAATTTCTGAAATGGAAAGAAAATAGAATTTGTTTGTTTGTTTGTTTATTGGTTTAACCCGGAGGGTAAGGCAACTGCAAGCGGGCATTACGCCCATACCAGGGGGTCCACAGTGCCTCTATGGCAGAAAAAGAAAAGAAAAATAATAAATAACTAGAACCGGTACATAGTTAATTGTCTTGCCTATTGTTCACTTCAATAAACCCTTTTCAAAAATCTCAAAAGTCCACGCCCGCCGCGCGACGAATAATGGGAGTCCTTGGTACGCCCCTCCCAACGTCTCCTCCCGCTACCACGTGGCATACGCGAGCAGGCGCACTGGTTACCACGGCAACAACGTTTGAGCAGCCGAGAGCTGAGTCAGACGAGCGACGAGCCAACGGCTGCCCCTTCCTCATCCCTCTCCTTTGCTGGTCGAAACCTGCCACGGTTGCGGTGCAAAATAAGTGGATACGGTGACACTTCAATACGTGAAGGTAAGTTACGACGAATAACGTATTCAAATAAGTTCACCTGTCTCGATGCCTTTACGCTGCCACAGATACGGTACGCCGCCAACGACGTACGACTCAGCGAATGGGCGGGATGGCGGATGGCTGCAACGGGCTGCTGGCGGTAGCTGCCAGGACGCAGTGCGCAGTCGCGGAGGCGCAACGAGAAAGCGCGTGACCTGTACTGAGGGTCCCCAAAATTCCTTGCCATCGTGGTGCTGTACGTTTTGCAACAGGTCTATTTGCCAAAATAAGCTTTACAGTAGCACATAATATATTTTAGTGTATATGCAAAGTTACAGGAAAAATTGTGTTTTTGATTTTTCTTGAATTACTCGGGTGAGCTAATCTTTCCACAATTTTAGGGAAAGCTTCCACTAACCAATCGGTTAAGAAACCGATTTACGCCGTCAGTTCAAAGTGCGTTCAATCCATTGCGCCCACGCTGTAGGTGACCGCCGAAATTGCCACTTATTGATGCTGGAACCGGTGGATTTGTGTAAGCCGTAGAAAAGGTAGGACAGCCATCGCTGAGACTAGAAGACGACGCCGGCGTTCGCCATTCGAACTGCGCAGGGTGCAGGCGACGATCTTGCTCTATCTGATTGGAGGAAGACAGCGTGTAGAGACAAAAGCCGTGTTCGAAAATGTACTCGATCTTGCTCCAGGAAAGGTTCTGAGGGTCCAGCATCGTTTTATCTGGTTCCATCAATGGTTGTCACGTGACACGACCCGCCGGAGTAACTTGGATCTATTTGGGTAAGATTCGGAACAGAGCCAAAGGCAGCAAGCCTTCGCGTCTACCCATTATAATACTAATAATAATACCTGAGAGAATCGCAGACGCAAGCTGCAATATTTTATTCAACGATTGCCTAGAGCGGAACATTAAAAGACCCGCATTTTTATAGTCCATTGCAACTCAAGAAGGTAGGGTGAGGGTAAGACGGCCCAGGGAGGAGGAAGTGGCTACTCCTCCTAGAAATAAGGCCGTTGTGCTCCGAGTGGTTACATCACAATGTCGGAGAAGGAAGGCGTGCATGGCGCAACTACGTGAAAAAATATCTGCTACGGCGTGAAAAAAATGGTTCTTGTCAAGCGGCGCGGTGGTGTTCGTGCGCGTTTATACAACATTAATATACTTTTTAAAAGCGCAGTCTTGTACAATTTATTATATATATAATATAAACGTAATATACAATGTGTTACCAAGGTTGAAAGTACCAAATTTATATCTATGATTATCCCCGCAACCGCGGGACTACGTGCAGTCCCGCAGCTCCCCACACTTTTCGAATGAACTGGTGTGCAGTGTTGCGCTTTTTGGACTCCCAGGAGACTAGGGAGAAGGAAGTGACGTAGGTGTGAATGAACGTATCTTAGCAGATGACGGTATCTTAGCATGCAGATACCGTCATCAGCTGCTCCACCAATCAACATTCAAAGAGCGTTGTTGACGTCACTTCCTTCTCTCTAGTCTCCTGGGAGTTTAAAAAGCGCAACATAGGGCCCCAGGCTCCGATGTGACATCTTCTCTCATACCGGCTCCGATTTTGGTAAATTTACGTTGTGTGTGCAGCTGCTGCCTGTCTGAAAAGGAACGCTGAGACATTTCAGAAGGGAAAGGAACCGAAAAAAAAAAATCCAGTCATCGCCGCACGAAGCGCACACGAGCAAGAGATGGGTCGACGGCGTTAAGCCTATCGTCCTGCTGCCGGTGCTCTCGTGGGTGGTTCTTTTGAGACTTTTTTTCCTTCCCGTCGTTTCTCTGTCGTCACCGCAGTCTCGGGTAGTTTTTTTGTGTGCACTTAAAGGGGCCATGCAACAACTTTTTGGTTGGTTTTTAATTTGCACAGAACCTGAGCGCACTGAACGTAGTAACTTATTGAAACTTTTTTTCCTCGAATTTCGCTTTATTTTAAAAGTTATAGGCAAATTAAAATTACAAAAAAACAAGCAAAAAATAACCTCCTTCATGACGTCGTTGGTCTTGGTTTGAGTGGCCGTGAAATAGAGAGGGGTAGTGAGCTTAGCGAGCGCTAGTGATGGACCGAATCTGCCGAATTAACTTCAGATTCGGCAAAGTTCTGGCAAATGCCGAACCTTTGAAGCAAAGATTCGGCGAAAATTCGGCAAACTTCGCGCATCGCGCGAGAACGCGCGGGGCCATGGATTGCAAATGGACGCCATGCAGTCGTGCGGTTACCACCTTGGGTTATCATCGTGCAGTGGTACAACCAGCGGTTACGGCAAGGCGTGAGGAGGCAACACGGTAACTGTGTTTGTGAGCGAGAGTGGTTTCTCAATATTTTCTGCCTGAAGAATAGGAGATCGACCAGTAATTTACGCAGTATACTGCGCAAGTGACAAATGATGCGGTACATTCTGAAACGATTTTCATTGACCTTTCCAGTGATGCAACGAGGTAGCTGAGACATAAAGCACTCCTCGCAATTATAGCAATTCTGTTCTCGGCTCCGAAGTCGTGTGTGCCAAAACAACATAATACTGCTTTTTGAATTAGCGTTATTTTGCGATTTTCATGCATCTGCATGAACCTAAACACAAAACTATAATGCTCGACGTTCACACGTCCGACATTTTTAACTCTTCCCATCTTCCTAAACGTCCGTGGGTGTCCTAACACCAGAAACCGGCATTTTAAAGGTAAAAAACGAGACGGTGCGAATATGGGACGCACACTTTCTTGCAAAGCTGACGTCAAGTGACTCAAATCGAAAAACATGCATATTTACAATAATAATAATATATCTTCTGGTGAAGGCTCAGCAAACTTTGCACTCATTTTCGCGCACGAAACGGCGACTCCCACAGAAAGCAAGAACGCAGTGGTATTGCCTTCATTTTACCAATGTACACACCGTACACACACTTGCAGGCTTGCGCTGATGATGCCTCAAAACCGAAACTCCCGTAGCGTGATTTGTGACTGCGCCACGCTCACTACTATCCAACCTCGGCACGCCACTTCTGCAAGCAGTCACTAAAATTGCTAGTAAACACACAAAAATGACACCGATACAATTATCTTGTAGAATATTACCTTATTTAGGAATAACTGTGTCACCGCGAGCGTGTTTTCTATTAGTTTGTGTGCCGCCCCGTCCCCCGACGGGGTGCCTTGTTTCCTCCCGTCTTGGTGGTCGCCGGAGACTCCGCGGCGAGCTCCTGTGCTCAAGAAGTGTCCCCTCAGAAATTTCCCGGGTGGCCTTGAGCAGCTTGGGGCGCTCGCCGGCCCGCCTCTTCGAGGGTTTCTCTTTCCCTTTCCGCCGGTATTCTTGTTTAAGTTTGAGAAAATAAAGAAGTCTTCTTTGTGAGTCGAAGCCGAAAAGATGTGTGTTGGTGCGCTTTCCTGACTTCCGACGAGCTTGGTTTGGTAGCAAAACAACAGAGAAAGCTAGTAATTATTACAGTTTTTGGTGCCGAAAACCGGGAATTAACGGCCAGATCATGCCTACTACGAGCGAGGAGGGCGTCGACCGCCTGAAGCGAAAGAGGATTACCCTGCGAGCCACCACAACAAAGATCATCAAGGAGATTGGCGTCCTGCTGGCCATGACTCCATGGATCCAACCGACATCGGTGAGCTCGAAGAAACATTTGATATTCAGCTGGACAAGGAAATCGAGCCATCTGTCGAATGTGTTGCCTTAGAAAAGGAGATTTCTGGCGCGGTGGGGTACGCGGAACGGATCAGCGTAACTAAGACACGAGTCAACCGCAAGCTGAAAGGCCAAGAATTGCAGAACGACAGGGCGTCCGGTTCTTCGACGCAAGGCAGTGGCTCCGGACAAACCCCAGTTGATCGCGGCCAACTCCCTACAACAGTAAAGCTTCCGAAGTTTTACTGTTGTGCTTTCTTGCTTTTTTTAATAAAGTAATATGACAGCAGCGTTGTTGTCAAACTTATCATTGTACCCTTTTTTGTGAGTGAAGCAGCACCCAGTCAACAGGTGCTCTGGTATCACACTACAACAAAACCTGATGTCCCACCAGAACACCAGATTGCTGGTGTCACATCAGAATACCAGATTTCTGGTGTCACACCAACACACCAGATTTCTGGTGTCACCCCAGAACACCAGGAAATGTCCCAAATCACATCTGTGAAAAGGTCTGGTGTAACATCAAGTCACACCAGCTCTCGGCCTGGTGTATTTTTCACTAGGGTATGCATTACATGTTGCAATTAAGTTAAGAAAAAAGATCATAGAACTTTTTTTCGCCAGAAAAAACTAAAAATCAACGTTAAGTCTGGTAACAATGTATTTTTGCCGAATCTTTGCCGAATCTTTGAAAAAGTTCGGCTTTGCCGAATCCCAAGATTCGGCGCCGAACTTTCGATTCGGCAAAAGTTCGGCCCATCACTAGCGCTCACGGCTGCCGCACTCCATGGCGACGGCTCGAGAGGGCGCCACTAAAACATGTTCTGAATAGGCTGTATGAAGCGGGCGGCCAGGGCGGCTCGCATTGCATTTGCTGCGTGTTTAAAGACTAATTCGGCATGACACTTCATTGGCCACAAACGACAGCAAACACGAGGTAAAGATCAGTTCAGAACGGGCACCACTTCGCGCTGCCATACCGCCAAACGGCTAAATCGCCAGCCAAACCTGCGCCGAAGGCCTTCGGAACGCTCAAAACCGGTCGGATCCTCGAGTTCATATACGACCGCAGCGCCGCCGCGTACATCAGAAACCTTTCTACGCTCGCCGCTCGTCGGTGCCTGATCCCACTAGATCTTTCTAGTATGCGCCGCCTTTTCCACCGCTTGGTGGCGGGTATACCGATGGGTCATTTCTTGTTTCCGTACTTTATAAACTGCATTTGTTTCTTTTCTGATCTAAAATACTGAACAAAAAAAGTGAAAGCCGTTTACAACTCCCTGTAACGCCGAATTAGATCGCAGCTCTTGAGGAGAAGGATGGAAGGGTACTGACGGGAGGGTATACCCTCCTCCTCCTCCTGCTCCTCCTCCTCCTCCTCCTCCTCCTCCTCTCCTCATTCTTCAATCTCCTCCGGAGGGAGGTCACGTGACCTCAGAGGGGGGGGTCACGTGACCTCGAGGGGGGGGGTCACGTGACCTCGAAAGGGGGCGGTGCATTATGAGACATTTCCCATAATGCACCGCGCGGTTACGCTGACGGCGACGCCGACGCCGACGCCGACGCTGACGCCGCTCAAGCCGGAAACAGGCGCCTAAGAACTGCGCTCTAAAACTACTTTTATAAGTAATTGAAACGGTTCGCCCCACTTATATTTTGTATTTCGACTAAAAAGAAGCTTTTAGCGGCTCTGACCAAAAGTAAACCCAGGACCAAAGACGTCACATATCGCGCGCTTTCGGCACCGCGGGTCGCCCCCGTCGGTGGAGGAGGTTTCCGCGTGGTCCGGTTAAAATATGATGCACTGATATTTAGTTACTCTCTCCGTGCCCGCTGGCTTGCCCGAACCCCAAGAGACGTGGAAACCGCAAAAAATGTTAGACGCTTAAATATGATTGCAGGTCCCCTTTAATACTACGGCATTTACGTGGATTCGCGGAACAAGTCCTGCTACGGTTGGAGTGACGTGAGTGGCAACTAGTCAACGATGACACTGGTCGATGACCTCTCTCTAGACAAGGGGTCTCAAACACGCGGCCCGCGACTCTCTGGGGACACGGCCCGCAGGCAACCGGCTACGAGTCCCGGTTCCCATGTCTCGAGCGCTAGAAATGGCATGCGCCATAGTCATCTCATCTCGTCGATTCATTTTCGCTCGAAAAATAGCTCTGCTCTTTAAACGAATTCACATAGTTTATACTTATCTGGGTTCATTTGCCCTTTGTTTCGCTTTATACTTTGCTTCCCAGCTTTTTGTAATGTATAACAAGTCCGCTACTGCTGCAAGCGCGAACTATTCGTTGAAGGATGAATCTCAACTGCGCGAACTCTCAGTCAGCAGAGGTAGCTGCGAAAGATAAAGCTGCGAGCTCGGGATTCTAGCCTTCAAAAAGACATCACCATTAAAAGACAAGTATTTTTTCAGAGTGTTGTAATACAAATCGTCAGGAAAGCAAGAACTGTGAAATTAACTGATTGTTTTTTTAGAGACATGTTGAGCTCGGTTAATTCCTGAGTGAATTGAGCAACGCGGGAACGACAGAGGATTTGCTCGCTTGTTCCATTAAAAATGCCAGGACGTTGGCGGGCGGTGTCATTTTAATTCTTATTATCACATGAGGTCAGGCCTCAAAGTAGTCATATAAACAAATCAAATCTATTAATGTCACTGGCAAAACTCTGAGTTTACAAAATGCATAGAGCACAAGGTCTCTCCTCTTTAAAATCTTTGACCCCCCCCCCCTCCTCCCCCCAACCCGGTGTTGCGTTGGCCCTTGACCTTTCCAGTGAGGGCTATCTGGCCGCCACCCTCCAATGAGTTTGAGACACTTCTCGAAGTTCGTGTTCAAATGTTTTCGTGATGGATATTGTGGGACGTATGGACACGATCGACAGGTGAGAGACAACTTATTTACGGGCTTTCTTGGTCATGTAAGACGCAAGTAAAGTGCTGCAGTCGATTTTTTTTTTATGTCCTTATAAAATGGAATTTTGTTTTTCGTTGTTATCCGTTTGCTATTGCGTCGACATTTGTAAATATGCGTGGTAATATCCTAGTTTTTACTGGAAGGTAACTAACAAGTTTGTGTGATTATTGAAAGTGCGTTGTTTGTGGTTACGTGTTTATTTATACTAATGTTATTTTATTGCCTTTACCGCGTTTATACTAGAATCTTAACTGTATTAAGGTAATAGTATTATTGTATACAAAATACGTTATATTTTGTTCTTAGGCAGCTCGAGCCCATAGGGAGAAGTAAATTAGTTGACTGTAAATAGTAAGTTTAGTACCCCTGCCACACGGAAAAGTTAATATATTTTCATTAAATGATATGGGATTTAATCAGCTCGCTGTCTTGAGTGATTATACGAGCGTCGTAAGCTGATTTCTCGACCCCGTATGTCACTCGATTGAAATTACATTAATTTTAATTCAGTGACTGCACGCGATAACATCGCTTACATGATCGTAAGTGACACTTGTCTAGCCGTGTCCGCTTTGACTACGTCTACCTGATTTTTAACTGTGATCTGTTTTGCTGTGTCCAATCACTGCGTGTCTCGCCATTTTGTCGAGGTATTTCTGTATAAAATATGCATTCCTACAGCAATAATTGCGTCACTCAATGTTTTCGACTTAAAACAATCACATTTTTTTATAGACGTCTTTCACGCATACCTCGTGCCATATCGTACCGTTTATTTAGCGGTGTAATATTTTGCTCGTGTAATAAAATGTTTTCTAGACCCGTTGCTATGTGCAGCTTTCATTTTAGCTAATAAGACACGGGTATGTGACTAAAAGCGCGTTACGACGGTCGATCCACGCGCGTTGCCTTCGCTTCGACGCGCGCCCCTGATGGCCTTCCTTTGCGACGTCACGAGAAGAGCGCTACGGCCGTATTTCTAGGAGGTGTTGGAAGTAGACGGAGCGCTGGAGCAGAGAGGGAGAAACCTCCTTCTCTCTTTAGGGTTGCGTCTGCTTCCTCCTCCTCGCCTAGCCCTAGCGGACGTCACCGGCTTCGCGCATGCGCGATGGAGTGTGGGCAAGAAGCTCGCCGTTACGCTTGGAAGCATCGAGCCCTTCGATGAAGCGGAAGGGGACTGGCAAAGATAATTGGGACAAGCATGTCACACAACAATTTTTCTAACAAACACAAAAATGTTTACAGCAATATTAGGGAGTTTTAGAATAGCGCACGCTAAAGCTTTACGTGCGCAAAAGATAGCGTCGTCGCCACTGCGCATGCTCCCTACGCAAACCAGGTTTTGCGCTTTGCGTGCGCAATTTTAGCGCGCGCTGTAGTAGACCGTTTTTCTCCTCCGCTACGGTATCCCGGAAGAAAACGCCGCACCTGCGCATGCCCGCCGCCAGCCTTATCTGCATAGTTCGGGGTCTTGTGGGGGATTACGCAGCGCTATCCGGGTGCTTAGCGAGCTGCGGAAACGGTCTACTACAATTCCCCAATAGCGTGCGTACGCAAGGAGCCTTTGCGCTTCTCCAACGTTACTTGGCTTCTCCAAGGAGGATTCGTGATGAGAAGTTGGCTAAAGCCAAGACGAGCAGAGTTAAAAAAATGGCGGCTTCCAGGATTATGGCGGCGGCTGCTTTGGCGGCGTCGTGAGTGCGACGTCGGCGGCATCCTCGCGACTGCGATTTTCAATATGGGACGACATTGTGCTCGGTTTGGCAACGATCGCCGGAAACTTGATGCTTGTGACGCGCGAACATTTCTCGGCGAAGGTACGATGTGCCGAGGTTAGTCAGTACACGAGACCTCTCTTGCCGAGGCGACGCAAGCAGACACGACCGGACAACCGCTCGCGTCGCGTTCTCATGTTTAAACAAATCTAAAATGATACTCTGGACCAGAAAAGCTTGTTTTTTTCTAAAGTTACAGCATTTCGTGTGTGAAATAAAGATTGTGACTGTATCTTGGTGGCGTCGCAAGCGCGAGATGCTTGGGCTTTTGCGTCGCGACGGAGAAACGCTATTCTAAAACTCTCTCGCGTCGCGTGCGCTAATACAAGCGCTAAATTTAGCGCTAGCGTGCGCTAAAATTGCGAACGTTATTCTAAAACTCCCTAATTATTGCGCGGGAGAGATTTTACTTTGCGGCTATTTCGTCCATTTTAAATCGCGCGCCACAAAGTTGATATTATACGTCACGGAGTGGCTGCTATACGTCACGGTGTGACGTATACCAGCAACTTTGCGCGCGTCGAAAGAGCGGGAGTTTCAAATGTGGAGAGGTTGTGACTCCGACTAAATTACGTCCTGTGGCGTAAATATTGCTAAAAAAGAAATGGTTTTTTCGCGGAAGATTTGTTTTGTGACATGCTTGTCCCAATTAAGCTGTTTAAAAAAAACACTTTTTTTCTTTGCAGTTTTCCGATTGGATTGCCATCCAATCGTTTAAACAAACGATTGGATGGCGATGTTGTCGGCGCTAAGGTTAGAGGGACCTTATGTCGGCGCCGGTGTGAGTCTCTGTCCTCTTTTTCACGTTGGAATTGTTGATTCTACGTCTTCCTAACAATGTCTGACTACTTGAGGGGCTTAGTTTGCCTCAGACTCATCTAGTGAGTCCGAGGCCAACCAACCTACGAATGCTTTGTTTTCTGCAAAACAAGAAGGCTCCGACGAGGAGCAAAGAACGACAGAGTTACTCTAACAAAAAGCTGAAGCAAACGCGGCGATATCTTCCTGCGAAGCTGAACAAACGATTATACACTCGTGTTCTAAGCACGGCATGTGATAAGACAGTTGCTTCCGACTACCTCGATCTTCTCACAGAGCTTGAGCGGAGGTTCAAGGCCGAAACCTCAAGGGCCAAAAGAATGTCCCGGGATACTACAACGAAAGTTCGGCGCTTATTTCTTGGTCTATTCGTGTTCAAGGGAGCAGTATAACATCAGACACACCAACCTCTTGTTGAAAAAGACACGAAAAGGAATTTTAAAACGAATTAAACGATTAGCAAAGAGCACTTGGTAGTTGCCGCTAACGCCTCGTTTGTAATGCCCGTCTAGGAACCTTGACAGGTAGTGATATGCAACCACGAAAGGGAAACTATGGAACATGTAATTTTATAGTGCACGGGGCTTCGTCCCACCCTCTTGGGGGGATGATACGGGTTTGGAGGGGGCACTGGGATTTACAGACATGGATGGACGAATGGATAGGGAAAGAATTGCGGTAACTGAGAGGAGATTTGAAGATTGGATGAAAAGATCCAGGGAGGGGTAAAAAAAATACAGATAAAAAAATTAAAGACGTTTCCAACCCCCTGTAACGCCGAATTAGAGCGCAGCTCTTGAGGAGGAGGGGGAGGGAAGGTACGCGTAGAGGAGGCTACGGCCCTCCTCCTCTCCTGCTCGCCTCCCATTTAGGGGAAAATTTCCCGCTAAATTTGGCGGAGAGATTTTCCCGCTAAATTTAGCGGGAAAATTTTTCCGCTAAATTTAGCAGGAAAATTACCCATAATGCACCGCGCAGTTACGCCGACGGCGACACCGACGCCGCTCAAGCCGGAAACGGGCGCCTAAGAGCTGCGCTCTAAAATAAGCAATGGAATCACTTTAAAAGGGGGAGAACGTTATAACAAAATTTACACAAATTAAAAAAAAAGGGATGACGAAATGTTAGGCTAGGTGGTGCAAGCTGCCGCCCGTTACAAAGGGTATAGCCATTACCATCCATCCATCCATCCAACTGTCTCGCCTCCGGCCACCACGAGAGAAGAGCGGAAGACTCCCTTCTCCCCAGGAATATCTTTCTTGTGTGCCAGAAGTAGCTATTGTCCCTCCACAAGATTATAGAAGATTAACCCGTCACACAAAATTCGTACAAAAGCAGCCGTTTCGGTGACTGGAATGACTAGGACATCCTCTCGGCGTCAGCCTCGCCACAGCTTTGCTCGTCCCGAGACGAACTACGTCACGATTGCGTTGGATGTCACGTGCTTTCCGCTGGCTGTTCTCCGAGCCCTTGCCGGAGTGGGCCGTTTATAACGAAAAATACAGCCGCCAGGCTCAAACTACAAACGTGCGATTGTCATTTACGGATATTGTGGATCATATTCAACCTATTTTTAAACACGACGGGTATATTTCACATTTCGTTGAAGTATATCTTTAATTTCTTGATATAGGTGTTAATTTCGGATTTTTCCATAACTCAAGATGTGTCTCACATCGTTATTGAGCAAAAGAAGATGTTCGCGGATATTTTACTTTGTGACATACGAGTCCCATCCAGCCACCTGAAAACATATTGGAGAGCTCAGACCACAGAATATTGAATTTGTTGAAAACATCAGTGCTGATATTTGTGTATTCTTGCTGGCTTTTCTCGCTCAGATAATTGTCAAGTGAAATAAGGAATAGCGGGCCTTTTAATTGGATTTTGGGCAGTTAGATGATTAATTGTTTTAAAATTATCCCTAGCACAAAAATAACAGAATCAGTCCGAATTCTACAAATATATTGCCACGGGTCATGAGTTTAGAATACGTCCACAAAACGTATAAATTAAGAGACGCTGTTGTCTCTGCAAAATCACAAAGACGGAATCCGGGTCGAACAACAGAAGTTTGTGTTCTTTAAGGTAACGCGTGACACATATTACATTATTTTATTTATATTACATTACATTATTTATATTACATCCAGTGTTTGTCCATCTTGACAACAATGTCAGGGTTGTTATGTGCTGAAAAAAAAAAGAGACCTTTCTGGAAAGACTACTATGGTTAAATGGCGTATATTTGTTATTGTGGCGTTTATTGGGGGGCCTACATTAACGCAATTCGTATTAATAGGAAAATTAAGACATTTTAATAAGTTTGAAAGCAGTAATAAAATTTGTTGCTTATGACCTAATTTCAAAAGTGTGATCAACTGTGGCAATCCAAAGTTGAAAAATGATTATCACGGGGGCCGATTGCCACATTTTTAATGAACAAGTTATAACACAAAAATAGTCTTAAATCAATGAAAACATTTTAGCTACTGTAAGAAATTCATGTAAAATGACATTAATTTCGGATAAACCATATGGTACCTACCAAAGTCGCGGGTTTTGACAATCGTCAAAACTTCCAAATTGGCCGCCTAGCCTTCCAACCCAGATGCCCCAAATACAAAAAAAGTTACAAAATTTGTTAGAGTTTTTTATTTTTAGTTTTTACGCGCCGTTGTTTTGCTTACTTAAGCTTTTCTATTTCTAGTACGAAGGAACGCCTACCCGCTTGCACGTCTGCTCACCGCAGCACCTTTCTTTGGCGTTGGAAAACAGGTGAAACAGCAGCTAGTTTTAGTATTGCGCATACGAGCAAACGCAAGCACTGCGTATTTGCTCTAGCGTTGCGTGTTCCACATTGCGCGTGTGCGAAGCGGCGGTCTTGGATTGGCGCATGGTTACAACGCGCATGCGCAGCGTGAAGCACGTAACTCTGATGCAAACGCACAGCGCATGCGTTTGCTTCTATGCGCAATACTAAAGGTAAAATCCAATACTGGCTGCAGCACGGCATTGGGACAGTCAAGAGCGTTGTTTGCATTCGGAAATGACTGTTCGCGATCCATAATCGCGAGCAGTTCCGCCGTACTCGCTAATCAGGAGAGCCGCGTGACCCAGAAGGCTCTGGGGCGACCCTCACGGTTCCCGTTTCCGCCGCGAGAGGGCGAGCAACGAGCTGGAAGCGCGAATAACGAAAAATACAGCCATTAGGCTCAAAATACAAACGTGCGATTATCATTAACGGATATTGTGGATCATATTCAACCCCTCTCCCCTCAAAAAAAATAAAGTCAATGTTTTATCAGGCGATTTATTATGGTGTCAGAAGACTATCCAATAAATATCTTGCCACAGCGTCACGTATATTTTTAAATAATATAAAAAAACGCAGTTGCTTGAAACCGAAATTAAAACTGGACTGGGGAGGAAGAAGAAATATGATGGAGGAGTAAGTTACCAAAAGCCACGTGGCTGTGCAACCCCTTTTTTTTCAGTCGATATATTTGAAGTTTTTTGAAAGCCACAAAAAGGGGGTATCATATTTTTGTCTATTTTTAGTATTGAGTGTGTGTCTTCGATGACCCACGACTTTGATTATCTTTGGTGGTTGTGTCTCAACCATAGAAAACGGCACGTGACCACGGAAAAGGGAGTGAGCGCGACTCAAACTGACCAGTTCTCGATCGGCGGTTTTCGGTCGGAAAGAAAACAAACTTCGAGCCGCAAACTGTGTTCTGGGTAGTTGGGCTCTGATATGGCATGTACAAATAAAAACATTGGCGAGCATAAATAACCTGTCAGTGTCCCTGTAACTGGCTCCTGCGTAATAAAGCAGGCTGGAAGTGGCTGATTTTTTTTTTCACACCATGGGAAAAAGACACCAGGGGGCCGAGCGAAGCAGAAGTGCTCCACATGGGCTCCTGCCCATTTTAGGCAGTTAGCGCGGAACTTCCAATATATACTTATAATCTTCAGTGTCATTCAATTCACCAAGAGAAGCGGCACCGAAGGATACCACTGCTGTGCAAGTGAGTGAAATTTTCGGCCAAATTTCCACCTTGGAAAGATCTACCTCGTATGCGGAGAGCTAAGCCTCACCAGGAATACAGGCGGTCACCATCTTGGCTATACTCGAACACAAGGCACCCGCCGAGGGAAAGACCTAAGCGAGACCCAACGCCGAAACCCGCTTTGCGCGCGGGCCTTCGGGCCCCGCAAGCATGATACATACGCAAATAACAAAGCAGGGAATGAACAACGAGATAGACATGGAGAACAGCGCGAGTACCAGAACGAGCGGCACGAACATGGAGTTCGATGAAAACAGCGGCAGGACGCTGAGCCAGCTTGGCCGTGGTACGAAGTTCTCAAAGAAAGAAAATGCCAGAAAACAGCGAAAACAGCGGATGAGAACCGCATAAAAGGAGACAGAAAGGCGAACAGCGCCCAGAATCTAAACGGAGAGGCGAGTGGGCTGACCAACCCAAAGATGCAACCGACCAACAACCAACTGCAGCAACAGCGACGCGGGGACGGAAGAACCCGCGGAGGCAACAACACGCCACCAAGGAAACGCATGTTGCCACCATTACCAGAGAATGAATACAAGGTAGTGTACAGACCAAGAACGGGCCTCAAGCTTTCTACGTGGTCTGATAAAAGCCTCACGCAAGGCATCGCCACAGCAGGCGGTTTTCCATTCAAAGACTTCTACTCGAATGTGACGATCCAGACGCATTGGGCTCAGAACTTGATCATCGCAAGTACCGCGGACGAGGACTACGCCATGAAGCTGAGCATGATCACCCAGATACAGCTAGGCGCGGCCTTGTACGAACTCATGCCTTACCTAAAACCGCTCCCGGGCACCGTACGAGGAGTGGTGCACGGAATAGAAGCAGGAGCAACAGAAGAAGAACTTAAAGAACTCATCTCAGTCAACGGATACAGCATTCTGCACGCAAGAATGCTCGGAAAATCCAGCTCGGCGCTACTCACGTTCGAGGGACCGCACGTGCCATTCTACGTGAAAGCGGGTAGCGTGTTCACCCGATGCCGGCCCCACCGCAGATCCGTGCAGTACTGCAGGGCCTGCGGGAATGTCGGCCACAGACAGGACGTCTGCCCCAACCCGGACACAAACAGGTGCAACCGATGCGGAGCGGAAAATCCTCAAGACAATCACGAGTGTCAGCCTAAGTGCAAGCTGTGCTACCAACCCCACGAAACGGCAAGCAAGGAATGCCAGAAACGACTCAAACCAAGTCCCCCACCGTTACACGTGAGGGAAAGAAGCAAATCGCAAAGTAAACAAGCCGCTTGGACGGGAGTTGCAAACGACCGCCCCTCCGAGCAGCAGCAACGGACGCCATTGCCGCAAGACAGAGTGGTGAGCTGGCCCCAGCTTGGGTCCCATTCTCCCAATGCTCCAGACCCCTTTCCCCCGCTGCCGGTCAAACAGCAGGATTCAAGTAACGCACATTTCGAGCAGACCATAGACACACTTAAGAAACAGAACGCGGAGCTAATCTGGCGCTTAGAAAACAACGAAAAAAAAAGCGAAGGCTAGGGAACAGGCCCTAGAGCAGAAACTACAACAGTTTATAGAGCAGATGCAGAAACATCAGCAACAAGTGCCGCAAACACCGCCGCGAGCTCCGACACCTCTGCCGGAGGACCTCGAACAAAAAATGGAATATCGCATGAACAAATTAGATGAGAGGATCGATCAGAAGATTGATCAGACAATGAGCCAGATGACGGAAGCAGTTGAACATAAAATGAACAAAATGATGGAAACCGTGAATAAGGTGTTTGAAAACGTTAATCCAACCATCATCCAAATGAGTACGACCCTCAACGCCAAGATTGATCGAATGGGGAGACCCTCGATGCCCAGATGAGCAAGATGGGTGATGAGCTCAACCAACGTATTTCCGACCTTGAGAAGGAAAGGGAACAAGCCCGAAAGAAGCCGAAAACGTCGCCAGGAGGGGATGCGCTGACAGAAGAAGCCATCAGAACCCACAATGGAGAGTAAAGAGACGGGAAAGAAAGACGCGGCCCAAATCCTCAAAATCTGGCAGTGGAATTGCCGATCGATCAATCGGAAAAGACAAAATCTACTACAATTTATCAACCTTCATCAACCGGATATCATCGCGCTACAAGAAACAGAAACAGACACCATCAAGATACGGGGCTACGAGACACACATAGCCGAAGGAAGAAACCGGACAGCCATCCTCACCAAGAAACAGCACACGACACAACAACACCAAATCAGCCACAGAATTGAGCACACTTTGATAGAGATGATACCGCAAAAGAAGACAGTACAGAGTCTCTTTATCCTGAATGTTTACAGCCCGCCCTCGGACAACCTAAGGGACTTGGACAAGTTCCTGAGGGAGGTGAAGAAAGTTACCAAAGGGCAGAAGTTACTCGTAGTTGGGGACTTCAACGCACCGCATGTAGCGTGGGGATACCACAAAACCAACAAGAAGGGCACGGATGTGCACAACGCGGCTCAGCACCACCAACTGACGCTGTGGAACGACCCTCGGTGTCCAACCAGGATTGGAAACAGCATCTCCAGGGACACAAGCCCCGACTTAACCTTCTCGAAGGGCATACGGCAAATCGAATGGACGAGGCTGGAAGAAACCCTGGGAAGCGATCACTATATAATTCAAACCGAACTCCGACACAACAAGACCCCCTTGAGAACGTGACAAGCGAAGATCACAGACTGGACCGCGTTCCGAAAGGTGGAACACCCAGCGGACATGGACGATATTGAAGAATGGACCAGGCAAGTGATGGAAGAGGTGACCAAGCACACCCTAGCATGGGCGTCGGCAGGATTTTGTCTTGGGGAGGGGGGGCAAACTGACAGCCCTTTTTGGGCGTGTGCGCTCAAAGTGAAAAGGGGGCGGGGGGGGGGGGGGGGTCCCACAGTAAAATACGAAAGAGCTAAATACAGCTTGGAAGACACACATATCTTTTATGAAACAATTATTTCAAAAAGTACAATGCATCAGTAATTTCAGCGCAAAAAAAAACATTTTTATAAATATGTACAGGCACAGTAAAACAAAAAAAATTTGGTCTATGTCGCGGCAAAACAACAAAACAGCCCACTTAGTTTATAATACTCTCAGAGATAAAAAAGCACAAAGATTTTATAGACAAGTATTGGCATCATAAATGTACCGTACATAATAAAATAGCAAGACAGTGCACGCAAGTCACACGCACTGTCTTGCGTGTGACTTGCAAGTCACAGCAATGAACAATACCTTTTTATATCCATATTGAACAATATTTGACGTTTATACAAGTTTTTAAAAGCTACCCCAAGTTAGCCTCTGCTCAAATTTTAACTCTAATTTTCTGCACAAAATTGTCTTCGCTCGTAATATTAATTCGAAGCATTTCCCGGGTTGTGGTCCGTGGAAGACATCTGAAAGCTGCGTTAGCTGTGTTGGAAAGCTAGCACGGCGGGGCTACCGCCGGAGGGTTAGTTGCCATTGTAACTTTCCGTATTTCCTCGACGCGGGTTCCCTTAGCTTTCCATGCTCGCTCTGTCTCATTTCAGAAATGGAGTAAAATTTTAGCCCGCTGGTTCTTATCTTTATATTGGTTGTTATATATCTGATCAAGCTTAGCTTTGCATGAATACTCCCACAGTTAAAGAGGAGTTTGACATACCTGTGAGAGTCGAATTGAGGGCAAAGCCTATGTCCAGCTGGCTCTTTAAAGCCTGAGGATGATCAGGAGTGACGGAGACAGCAGGTGCATCGATAGATTCCGGGTCATGACACGACTCTGAGGTCACATGCTTCTTCGTTGCACAAGATGGATTGTCATTATCACTGTCAGCTTTCCGTTTAAAAAAGCTTCTGATGTCCATTTTCACTCCTGACCCATATCAGCCCACGGTTATATAAAAAAAGTGGGATTGGGTGCGAATGTAGCTTTTTCAAGCAACTGGCCCAGGAAGAGAGAGCCAGCAACAGCAAAGTGTGCCACCCTGTCACAGATATTCGAGTGTCATGCGTGTGAACACGGTGGTGTCAACGAGGACGGTCCGACACTCCTCTCCCGCGTGAGTTATGGCCCGGGAGAGTATCGTTGTCGACATGGTGCGAACAGAGTTTCGCAGAACTGCATTGTCCAAAAGAGGACGCCTGGCCCCGATTTTGACCCCCTCTTCTCCTTTCCCATGACCGCAACATGCTACGGGCAAAGGAGAAGAAAAATCCAAAGGCACATATACAAAACAGAGCACTGGCGTGAGCAGTGGCGGTTGGTTTGGGGGTCGAAACCCCCCAAAATGCCGAAGCTACCCCCCCCCCTCCCTCCTCCTCCCCGGGGCCCTTCTCGCTCCACTCCTTACGCAGACGGAGCGAAGGGGGAGCGCGGACTATCTCCAACTCGTAGCTACGCCGATTTGTTCTGTTGGGCTTTTTTTAAATTGACTTAAAACGAAAGAAACACACAAGAGGACGAAACAGAGGACACAGCTTTCGACTTTCAACGACAGATTTACTGGGGCAGCTAGCCGCTCAGAGCTCGACTTGGGGAGGCGATGGGGACAGGAGGAAGGGGATGAGGGGAGATGTAAGAAACACAGGGAGACCGTTGCAGGGACGAACACAGCGGGCGGTCGGGATCTGTGTTGCCTCTCTCGTGGATGACACCTCGCGTCGCTTCGTGCCGTCGGGGGCGCGGCGGAGAGCGGGGCGGGGGGGGGGGGGGGCTCTGTTTTTGGGGCATTTTACTGACTTTCCCCCGAATGCCTGTGATTCCTCACAACACAGGACTCCGGTGTTCTCGGAAGTAAGTGTTCCTCCCTATGTTTTTTTGTTTTTTTTTTTTGCCAGCTAGGCGCGGCTACGAAAAAGGAAAAACGAAAAGGGGAGACCTTTTTCGTTTTTGTGTTTATTGCTGAACGATCCAAGGAAACAAAAGTGCGTGGATTTTATTTTTAGGATAGCTTTCGGTTTCTCCTTCTGCTAGAAAGCTATTTCGCGACGCCATTCGATCCCCCGTACCCGAGAGAGCTGGTGAAGGGAGGGGGGGGGGGGTAGGCACTCTGGCTGGGGGGGGGGGAGGGGGCAAGTGCCCCTTTTGCACCCCCCTGCCAACGCCCATGCACCCTAGACGATAACCTACTTCGATAACCCCGAAGTTGACCCGCACTTACTCCACCTCTGGGAGGCCCGTCAGGGCCTCCTAAAAAGATGGAAGAAACAAAAGAGAAACCGCAAGCTCAAGATCCGCATTGCCCTGTTGACCAGGCAAGCTGAGGAGTATGCAGAGAAACTCGGAATACAAAACTGGAATCAGTTATGCGACCGGCTACAGGGTACCCTGAGCAATCGCAAAACATGGGCAATACTTAAGTCGCTGCTGGCAAAGACGGAGTCAAAGAACGTCACGGGCCAACATATTCAACGCCTCATCCACAACTATCAGGGTTCAGAGGAAGACGTTCTCGAAGCCATCACTGAAAAATACATTGGCAACCAACAACAACAACAGACGAGGACGACCACTCACCTGGAGTACGAGGGCAAATCCAACCCAGAATTGGACCAACCCTTCAGCAGGGCAGAGATAGTGGCGGCGCTCAGGAACTTGACGAGAAACACGACCCCAGGAAGGGACAGAGTTAACAACAAGACGCTCCGTAACCTGGACGACAAAGCCACGGAGTGTCTCCTTAAGCACATCAATGAGAGCTGGGAGACCGGGAAGATACCGGCATGCTGGAAACACGCGGATGTGACAATGATCCCGAAACCGGGCAAACCGATCACTGTGCAGAACCTGCGACCAATATCCCTCACATCGTGCGTGGGGAAGCTATTCGAGCACATGGTACACAACAGACTATCCCCGTATCTTGAGGAAAACGAATTCCTCCCTAACACGATGTTTGGATTCAGACCTCTTCTATCGACCCAAGACATTCTTCTTCAACTCAAAGAGGATGTAATAGACAACCTCAGCACGCAGCGAAAGAGCGCAATTCTAGCACTGGACGTCAAGGGGGCGTTCGACAACATCTCCCACAGAGCGGTGCTAGACAGCTTACAGAAGACAAACTGCGGCCAAAAGACATATAATTTCGTCCGTGACTTTCTCACAGACCGGACAGCGACCATAGGCCTCGGAAACCTAAGGACCGAACAGATCAAGGCGCCACAAAGGGAACCCCTCAGGGATCGGTGATCTCACCGTTGCTCTTCAATATTGCAATGAGGGGTCTACCGCTCCTTCTAAAAGACATCAAAGGTCTCAGCCATGCAATCTACGCGGACGACCTTACCATATGGACGACGTCGGGATCGGCAGGAATGCAGCAAGACGCTCTGCAAGAAGCGGTGAACAGGACCGAGAGATATCTGAACGAGTGTGGTCTCTCGTGCGCCCCGGATAAATCGCAACTTTTGGTGCTTAGAAAGAGGACTAGAGGTCGTCCTCCACCGGAAACACCAGACCCCGTTCTAACTCTGCATGAAGATAACATCCCACAAGTCGACGTGCTCCGTGTCCTGGGACTACTATTTCAGAAGGATGGTGCAGGGATCGCCACAGTGCAGAAACTCCAAGAAACAGTCACACAAGTTACGCACCTGGTGAAACGGGTAACAAACAGAAACCACGGCCTCAAGGAGCAAGACACTTTGAGAATCATTCAAGCACTAGTCATCAGCAGAATAACGTACGGGACCCCGTATCTGGGACTTAAAAACAGCGAGCGCGAGAAGATTAACACACTCATTCGCAAGACGTACAAACTGGCCTTGGGGCTTTCCCCAACAACCTCCACAGAGAAACTACTCCGACTGGGTATACATAACACATGGGAAGAGCTGGCAGAAGCACACAAGGTGAGCCAGGTTGAAAGACTTAAGCTCACCAAGACGGGCAGGGACACCTTAAGAAGACTGGGCTACGCAATCGAAGACGAGTCGAGAAGTAAACAAAGGATTCCATTACAACTAAGAGACAAGATCACAGTTGCATCCATTCCTCGCAACATGCATCCAGAACACAACAAAGAACGACGAATGGCAAGAGTGAGAGCACTGAGAAAGACCTACGAGAGAGACGATGACCGCGTGCGCTACACAGACGCAGCGAAATACAAAGGAAAGAAAGCACACGCGATTAGCGTGGTAAACAACAAGGGAGAAGAAATCGCGGCGGCCTCCGTGAGGACCGCAGACACGGACTCGGCAGAGGAGACGGCAATCGCTCTTGCGGCGACGACAGGCAAGGAACTCCTCACGGTCATAACAGACTCACAAGCCGCCTGCAGAAATTACCAACTAGGCCGAATATCCCGATTGGCCCTCGAAACGTTAGCAAAAATCAAAGATCCCCCCGAAATAGACATAGTCTGGACCCCAGGACACGAAACCCTAGCGGGTAATCTAGCGGCGCATGCCGCTGCCCGAGAACACTCTCTCCGGGCTACCTCGCTGAGCGACCGTGCTCCAGCGGATACAGACGAGGGCGTTCCAAAAAGATACACCGACATTCTAGCGCATTACAGACTAGGGAGGAGAACCTACCCTCCCCCACACCCCACAATATCCAGAGAGGACGCCGTGACACTTAGACAGCTACAAACTAACACTTTCCCGCACGGCACATTATTTCACGCAATGTACCCAACTCAATATGACTACGACTGTAAAAACTGTCGCGTGCCTAACACTCTCTACCATATGGTATGGGAGTGCAAGCACAACACTTCCGTACCCCCCATTTCCCGACCAACCGCGGAGCAGTGAGGGGACCAGCTGACCAGCTCAAAACCTGAGGACCAGTCCCAGCCACCCCAGCTTTGGGAACGACCCACAAGCTTTCGTCTGCTCAAGTTACAATAAAGTTTATTCCTCCTCCTCACACCACCGAATTGATGGTGCGAGAGTCCAGAAGGCTCTGTAAGAATAGTGGACGTGCTCTCCGAACCGAACACAACAAACGGCTGGCCCAAGGAGCACGTAGCTTCCACAGCACTGTCAGCCTAGGGGTGAATGGGGTGGAAAAGCAACTTCTGTCAAAATTTTGAGCAACGGGCTAATCTTCTAGGCGGAGAATGGCTGTGTCCGGGTACAACAAACAAAGGTTTGGTGCAATGCGCGGTTTGTAAGTTAAGGAAAGCTATGAAGGAAAATGTTGGATTATAAAGAGCGGCGCTGCTCCGATGAAACTTGCTACGTCTTGACTACATAGGAAGTCCCCCAACGTTGCTAGATTACTTCCCAAATAGGCTCCACATGCATCCACCAGGTGCACATTGATAGATCGTTTAATTAGCCTTAAAATTCATTTTCTTGTGTCTTTCAATGAAAGACTGGTATATTTGAGGTTATGCTGCAACATGCAACACATTAAAGCTAAAAATAAGCCCTGGAATTTGGTTTCCGTACCCCTTTAAGGGGTACTTCAACGAAATTTGAAATATACCTGTCGTGTTCAGAAATAGGTTGAATATGATCCACAATATCCGTAAATGATAATCGCACGTTTGTATTGTGAGCCTGGTGGCTGTATTTTTCGTTATAAACGGCCCACTCTCGCAAGCGCTCGGAGAGCAGCCAGCGGAGACCACGTGACATTCGACGCAAGCGTGACGTAGTTCGTCTCGGGACGAGCAAAGCTACGGCGAGGCTGACGTCGAGAGGATGGCCTAGTCGTCCAGCCACCGAAGCGGCTGCTTTTCTACGAATTTTGAGTGATGGGTTAATCTTCTATAATTTTGTAGCGGGACAATAGCGACTTCTAGGACACACAAAAGGGATTCTCGGGAAAGGGAATTTCCTCCATCCCCTCTTCTCTCGTCGTGGCCGGAGGCGAGACAGTTGACCGTCAACTACCTCTCAAGGTTCCTAGACAGGCATTACAAACGAGGCGTTAGCGACATCCACCAGGTGCTCTTTTGCTAATCGTTTAATTCATTTTAAAATTCCTATTCGTGACTTTTTTAACAAGATATTGGTGTGTTCGATGTGATACTGTTCCTTTGAACACATATAGACCAAAAATATAAGCGCCTAAATTTTGTTGTAGTATCCCTTTAAAGAGACTGGCAGCAAAAGCAAGCCTAGCCCCCTTTGACCACCATGTCTGCACGCCACGTGAGCTCTGCTCATGAGCAGAAGGAATGCTTGGCGGCATAACACCCATCTGGGCATCCAAAGGCGAGATCAACAACGAACGGGAAAACTTTGCACATCGATACCAATGTGCAAAAGTGCTGCCTGGGACCAGAAAATATCACGTCTTTACTGCAATCTCGTTGCAACGGTATCGGAAGGGGCGACGACTGCAGCAAGACTTAAACGTTTAAAGTCAACAAGATGTGAATCTTCAACGTCTGAAGATCGCAGAATGTTTCGTCATGGAGAAGTACCAGACGGAGGAGAACGTGTTATGACCCAAGAACGCACAAAGTCGTGAAGAGCGTGTGACAGTGAAAGGGTTATGTTCAAGAGGATTTCAGTGACGAGGACGCAAACATGCAATGCCGGACTGAACGTCAGATGAAGTAAACAAAAGCATTGGACAAAAATGTAACTTGAAAAAAGTCATACGTGTGACATCAACAAGTAAAGTTCTCCGAACTGTCTCCGAATCGAAGTATTCTATTCAGCATAAAAGATACGAAAAGTGCTTTTGTATTTCGTTCACTTTTTACGTTGACTAGGAGGCTCAGAATCATTTGTAAAAGACGACTCTACACTTCTAAGCGTAACAAAAATCAGGTTACTTTTCTTGTTCCCCTCTCGTCCCCTTCACTTATTTTAACGTTTTGTTGCATTTTGTGCCTTCTCGCTTCATTCGTACAATGAAGTGAGAAGTGGAAGAGAGTTTGTATGCCAAGCAATAACCAAACTAAAATCAAACTAAATATAAAAAAACGGCGAGCGGAAAGTGCGTGGTGGGCATTTGGAGGGTATGCCAATTCTGTTTTACTTTCCTGTGCCTCGAGATGTAACATATAGAAACTCTAAATAAGAATTTCTTAATAACCATGACACGTTTAGTGTGGAATTTGGTGTGTTTGATTAGTATGTATAACACCTTTGTTTAAAAATAACAAAAATTTAAGGTTTGTGTCCCTACCCCTTTGACCGCTGTTTTCTCAAGGTATGTTTATTGAGTTATTATAATGCATGGTAGAGGATCAACTGGTGCTGTTGTCTACGCGACTTCCGGGATGCAAATTGAAGCAGACAGCAACCAGTCTATCTTTGGGGTGCACCTGTGCATTCCTATGAAAAAAAAAAAACGCTCGTGCATTTTGTTGCTTTAAGTGGAAAATAACGCGGAACACTTTCGTTACTTGGGTCGTACCGAATAGTATGTACCTTAAAACATTTAAAAAAGTGAAATTTTTTAGTTGGCGCATTTTTCTTCAGAAGTGAACGATGTTTAACTTCTTTATATTTCAGGCCCAAACCGGTCATGTTGAAAAACAGCGCGACTGGGACGAGGACACAAGGAGACGAAGAGAACACAAGACACAGCGCTGACTATCAACTGGTTTGTTATTACAACACAAGGAAAAACGACAATGAGATGAAAAACATGGAGTCAAATGTTCGCGCGCTTGCTTGGCGCCTCGTGGAATATGACCCTTTCTTCTTTTTCCATCCGATTGTAGACTGGTTTTCTTCTTTCTTTCCTCAGGCTTTGTGTTACCCTGAATCCAAAAACTTAATCTCGCTGGGAGTCAGAGTCACCGAAGGTTGGCTCACACACGAATTGTTGCTCTTCGTGATGCTATAGGCTTCTACCATCTCTCGACATGTTTGGTCGTGGTGTTGAAATAATATACTGGTGTACACAAGCCACTGAGTTCCTTTTGGAAACAGGTTCGTCTTACATTACCACCCAAGAAGAAATCTAATCCAAGGGAAGGGAACGTTGTCGTCTTGGGCGATATACCTGTCCCAGAACCACAACAGCATATCCTGAAAAAAGGACCGAAGTTTTGCTTCGAGCCCACCCTGAAACGCGTAGACAAACTGGTTTTGTCCAGGGTCCTTTCACGGAATGTACCAGAGGAGGACAAACCTAGGTGCATCACCGAATGTGTAGACGTTTTACTGAAAAGTGAAGGTAGCCCCAAAAGATCCCACAGTTTAGATCCTACGATTAACTTTCTCTCATCCAACAACCTGAATGTTATGTTATCCGACAAAGAAGGCTGTTTTGTAGTCATACCTAATGGTTTATTCTCCGAGAAAGCTCATATAGCTATCCAAAAGAATTTTAGAGAGGTATCGGAACGTCCAGCTGAGGTAAAAGAAGAACCATCAAGTTTCTCACTCAACTCAACTTACAGAAACTCGCGTCAGTAGCCAAGAAAGGAGAAGACCTCACGTTAATGGTGTTTTTCTCCGCAAAAACCCATAAACCGGGAATCCCTTTCCGCACCATAGTATCGGAACGCAACACTTGGCAACACGCCATCTCGGGATATTTACAAAAACACCTAAATTCCCTTTCAATCGTTGACCCTTTACGTATCCCCAACTCAAAGGTGGTTATCGAATTTCTAAGGAACAGCAATCTTGAGGGGTGCACAGCATTCAGCATTGATGTAGAAGACTTATACTACTCCTTGCCTCATGATGACCTCATGGTAAGCGTTCAAGAGTGCATTTTGGAGTATAACAGCGAAACTAGGTTTAGAACGCAATGCGGAATAACAGTTGAACATTTCCTTGAACTATTATCTGTGTATTTAAAATCTACTTTTATAGGTTGGGAGGAAAAGTGTTCGTTCAAAAGTCAGGTGTTTGTATAGGGTCAAGAGTAGCGCCTGTACTAAGCGATATTTTCCTCGGGAAGATAGGTAGAGCTCTAGTTCAAAAATTGGAAAATCACACCATTAAGATCTTTAGGTATGTTGATGATTTTTTGGTATTTGTTGAAGACTCTGATTGCGAAAAAACCATAGCTTACGTCCTTAAAGTATTCCATGAGCTTGGCCAAGGCCTTAGGTTCACTTATGAGACGCCAAAAGAGAGTCGGATTCAGTTTTTAGATCTCCTCATTGAATTTCAACTAGAACACATTTGCTGGTGGTATCGTCCTAGAACATCAAAAAGTTTGCTAAACTACCAGTCAGCACATTCGAAACTCGTAAAAAGAGGAATAGTGTATGCCAGCTTGAAGTCCGCTTTAACAAAGTCATGTGTGCACACAATGGGGATTAGCTTCACCTCCCAGATTCAAAGGATTAGGGATTCAGGATACCCAGACTCGATTATTTCATCAGCATGCGATAGTTTAATAAAAATCGTAAAGAATAGTTCCAATTTCAGGCTGGAAGAACCAATTAAAAAAGAAAAGAAGAAAGTTTCAGTCATTCCTTATCTTCACCGCATTTCACACGGACTTAAAAAGGTCGCGTCCAGATACGAGGTGAACGTTGTTTTTTCAGCCAAAAACAAATTAAGCAGATTATGCTCCGCTGTACGCGCACGCAGGGAGGGGAAAGCAAGATCAGAATATAACACATGTAAGGTTAAGCATGGGGTACTGTTCGTGTCGTGCGTAAAAGGCGTGGTTTACCGCATTCCCTTCTCCTGTGGGCACTGTTATATCGGGCAGACCGGCCGGTGCCTAAACATCCGACTAAGAGAGCACCAAAGCTCCTTGAAAGGCACCGCAGGTTCACATCTAGCGATACATTGCAGAGATTGCGGGTGCGAACCACGCTTCGAAAACACCAGTATATTATTTCAACACCACGACCAAACATGTCGAGAGATGGTAGAAGCCTACAGCATCACGAAGAGCAACAATTCGTGTGTGAGCCAACCTTCGGTGACTCTGACTCCCAGCGAGATGAAGTTTTTGGATTCAGGGTAACACAAAGCCTGAGGAAAGAAAGAAGAAAACCAGTCTACAATCGGATGGAAAAAGAAGAAAGGGTCATATTCCACGAGGCGCCAAGCAAGCGCGCGAACATTTGACTCCATGTTTTTCATCTCATTGTCGTTTTTCCTTGTGTTGTAATAACAAACCAGTTGATAGTCAGCGCTGTGTCTTGTGTTCTCTTCGTCTCCTTGTGTCCTCGTCCCAGTCGCGCTGTTTTTCAACATGAACTCACACCAACTCGCCCAGTTATCTATCCTTATCAATCCCAAACCGGTGTTCCAGAGCACGTATGTAAAAACAAGCGAGGATTCAAAGTAGAATAACAATCGAAAGTAATGTAGAATGTGTTCAAGGTTCGTCAGCATTCCGGTGGTGCTTATATATTGCTAATATGTCAGTCCTGTCACTGTATAAAAATGACCCCGTCGTGCATCTTTACGAGCGGTTGAAAACGTTCAAAACGTGAAGAATAAAGTATATGGGCTATGAAAAGTATCTCTTTTTCTCAAAATTCGAGAAAAGTACCTAGCGAATTTTTTGTTATACTGTTCTAGATATGTGACGCTACATTTTGACATATATATTTTGTTCGAGGCTAAGGGGCAACACTTGGTTTTCTTGTTCCAACACTGTCAATTTACGAAAAATGGTACAGTCCAGAGATTTTTTAAATAAAAAGTATTTACCGCTCAGGTATAATTTATTCCTGGTTGATTGACCTTAAAATCGTTTACCCGAGAAAACGTTTTTAGACAAAATGGTCAATTCTAGGCTTATTAAAAAAAAAGGGCGAATAGGGCCAAATGAGGCTTCATTTTGTTAAGCCTTAAATTTTGAAATATTTTGATGTTAATATGGTAATAAATATACTTGAAAAAACAACGTATTAGAAGTCCCTTGATGCGGTAACAATTATTTTGTCATAATTTCACTGTGTTAAAAAAGGTTATCTGCCGCATGAAAAAGCTAATTTTCTCAAAGTTTAAGAAACGACCGCCACAAATGTAACAGCGATAGAAGCAAAATATTTCAGTCAGAATGTTAGGGGATCGACAAGTGGCAACCACTGTGATTTTGTTCAATAAAATCGGTCGGTTGGCTGGCGTGGAATGACTCAGCTGCCTTTGTCTCTGCAGATTGCCTCTTCCTCTAATCAGAGCGAGCAAGACCGTCGTCTGCTCTTCGCGCAGGTTGAGCATTGGCGTCCGCGCCTGGCGTTCCAACGCCGACCGCGGGCATCGTCTGCTAGTTGTAGCAATGGCTGTCTTACTTTTTGTGCACGGCTTTCGAAAATCCGCCGGTACTTCCGAACGAGGACTCAAGGCCCGTTCACACTCTTGCGACCGAATACGACCGAGAGAGACCAGACCGGTTTTTAAGCCTCTTGCGACGTCTTAGGACCGGACATATGCGCTACAGCGGAGGTGGTCCTAAGACATCGCAAGAGGCTTAAAACCGGTCTGGTCTCTCTCGGTCGTACTCGGTCGCAAGAGTGTGAACGGGCCTTTAGACTTCTAGAGAGGTGAGAGGAAATACATCGAACTCGAAGGGGGTGTTTTTGCCTACTAGCAACTACCAGACGCGTTCCAACGAACGAGGAAATCACAACCGATACGTCGTCTGCTCCGGATGAAGCAGCTGCAAGGGCGGAGTTTTGTCGTACACGCGCTCACTTCCTCAAACCAAATACTTTACTCTGTTGCAGGTTCAAGGCCGACGTACAACCTCGGTTTCTTGCAGGGACGATAACCCTCTTAGCGCTCCCCTATCCTAAGCTGCGAGGGGAGCCATGGTTGAGGCAAGGTAAAAAGTGGAGAGGATATAGGAAAGGAGGAGGTAGGCAAAAGTGGAAAGGCCGAAGTTTACGTCGGCCTTTAAGAAAAGCAGCACAAAGTCCTCCCGCAAAGCCCGCCACTCTTTGCACACTTTGCAGAAATTTCGACCTGGTCCGTTGTTGTCGTCTCTACGGAAAAGCGCTTCTCTCCGCTCTTGGCGCGATGCCAGGAAGTCGGGTTCTCACGTCGGACGTCGCCGCGCAGCGCGGAGATGGAGAGCCCCGGCATCCCGCCAGTAACGACGCGACGAAAGGAGAGTTTTCCGTGTCGTCTGCTTGAAAGACTTGCTTTCGAGCATAACTCGCGTTAAGCGAAATCCCACTTTGGCAGCATCCAGTTGCTACGCGTAATGTTGGATAATTTTAAAAACTTCCACCGCGCTTACCCACTTCACGGATCACCGAGCACTGGTGGCGGCTGTTCAGTGACAACCACGCCGCCAACCACGACGGTTATGAGAATGAACCACGTCGCACCTCCGTCCTCAGGTACGTGACGACACCATTCCACCCGCATCGCGCGACCGTGTTACAGCTATGGCTTTCTTTTCTTCGCGCATTGTGGGCGAAAATACTTTTAACCTGCAATAGAGTAGGAAGCTTTCGTGTTTAAGAAAAATATCCTCTACCCAATGTTTTATGACCTCTGATACCAAGTACGGGGCAGGCTGTTGACATTGCCGCAAACATCGGCCGAACAGAAGGGCTTCTCACGCGCCAGGTTTTCGTTGTTGAAGCTAGCGCCATCTCTCGGTTTGGCGTCTCTCTACTCTAGTCGTCTTCCGCAAACGAGGAACGTGTCCTGTATTCCCCTATAGTCACCGACAACTTTAGAAACGCAGGTCGTGGCTAGTTTGGAACATCTTTTCATCGCTCTGCAACCGACGGGGGTGGGGGCACAATGTCTCGGAAGCCCACCACTAGGGTATGATGTCGTACTGTAGGCACACTATCAAACACAAATGAGAGGCGTATAATGCCACTCTCGTGGTAAAGTTGCCTATTTTCTTCCTATACGTCACTTGCTCTGCGCATAGTCCCGGCCTTTTGTGGGCGATCGTATAAGTGTACCTGGACGGAGGTGGGTCTGGTCAGCGTGATGCTGTACGGCGTCCAGTGCACGTAGTGCCTGGTGAGGCTGCTCGTCTTTACGGTGTTGGTGTTGAGCACCGTGAGACGCACTTGCAGCGTCGACGACCCGCCGGCGCCGTCCAGGTGCGGGCCCTTGCGGAAGCGGAACCGCAGGCAGCAGGCATTGTACACGCTGTCGTTCTCGGGCACCGACAGCGTCCTCTCCAGGCTCACCGAGGCCGAATGAGAAGGATCCACGGTCGTGGTCAGGTAGCCCAAACCTGGAGGAAGTGTCTGGTTCATGTGGCTGCACCCGCGGGGCTCTTTGCTCAAAAGTCAAAAGCGGCACCACGCGATGCCGCTTCGGGAGGAGTGGTACTAAAGGGAAGCAATGATGGCGCTGTAGGCGGAAGGGGGGGGGTTAAATGATAAGACTAAGCCCCCCCCCCCCCCCCGAAAGACGTCCTGACTACGCTACTGCAGGGTTGGGCAGAGATACTCAAAAATGTATTCGCAAATCCAAATATTGGGATACATGGCAAAAAAACTGCTAAAACGCTGATACTGAAATACATTTGTAAATGTATCGCGATACGCATCGGAAAAACATTTGAAAAATAGAAAATTATTTCGAAATATAAATGTAGCAATACATTTTGCCGGAGCAGAAATAATGTTTTAAAAGCTAAGAATCTAACCCTCGTATTACCGGTTGATGCTATTCCTTATAAAACACTGATGAAGTGCCCTTCTGCCACTAATTTTACATTTTTATACGGTAGCAATGAAAAAACAAAAATAAAGATGCGATTGTAGTGAACAGAAGGTTAGGGGGCGAACGAGCTGGTGATGGCCACTGCGCGAGGCCGAAATAATTTTGGGCATAAAATTGGCATTATTTTTTAAAACTGGGAGCCAAGCAGGTCTTCACTAGGTTGGACTTTCTGTCCACAACGGAGCGCAGTTCTTCTTTAGACATCTTGCACACCTTTGAAGCAAAACCACATGAACGTCTAATATGTTTTATTTCTAGCCAAATCAGGCCAACAGGTCAGCATCCTCGCGATCCCGGCTCTTTCTTCCCCAGTCATTGTTGGACGTCGCCTTGGAATAAACTGGTGTGGTCTTTTATCTGATGTCCGAATGGAAGAATTTTCACCCTCATCAAAGTAAATGGGACAGTAAGTACAATTACTCTTTTGAAGCTCGTGCTCACAGAGCCTTTGGCGTTTTGAATCTATGGAATAGTCGACCAACTGATTCACCCAGGAAACCATATGATATCTTTGCACAATAGGGAAGGGGCTCACCCGTCTCAGGGCACAATGCACGAAAGAAACCATGGTCTGCTTGACAGCAAAGCCACAAGATACCCCTTCACTATACCCTCCACCCCTTAAAACACAGAAAAAAATCATTTGCCTGATGTTTTTGCAGGAATTTATTGATTCCTTGAAAATTGTAACGAGATACATTTGCTCGTGATTGTATCGAGATACAAGGAATACACGTGAAATATATTCCGATATCGACATACAGATACTGATTGAAAATTTGTATTGCGATAGAGAAATATAAATGCAAATATATTTATAAAATACCATCGCGATACATTTGTACCGGGATACTGCCCATTCAGAGCCATATACAGGGGAAGAGCCTGAACATTTATTGTCCTTGGTGACCTCTCGCCGTACCTTCGCTCCTCCCAGACTTTTCATAAAACTGATGTCAGACCTAGCAACCACCTAGCAACGGAAAACGCCGGGGGAACGGACGGACCTGTCCACCATTACAGATCTCGGGCCAACTCTGCGCGCTTGCAGGGCCGCATGGTAACCTGCGTACGGAAACTTATTTTTAGATTTTCTGGTGAGAAAACGGTTGGTTGTTGTGCTGTTGGATGTTCCAATCACAGCCGATGGATGGATGGATGGATGGATGGATGGATGCTAACGGCTGTACCCTTTATAACGTGCGGTAACTTGCGCCACCTAGCCTAGAAATTTAGAACCAAAGTATGATTTCTTTACTTCGCAAATTGGCTTACCCTCTGCAATTTCGTAGCCGTAACGGTTTTTCGCGTTTTTTTATGATTTCGAAAGAGAGAAAAGAAAAAAGAAATGTCGCTAAATATGATTGAATAAAATCAAGCACGACAATTGTGGACGCCCACGGAAGTGAAGTAAGAATGCTTGTTTCATCTTGAAACTTTTTATAAAATGGAATTTTTCGTCGCAGTAGCGACGAAAACTAGCGAACTAGTAGCTACACAAAGCTCGCGTGTAATGTATAGTGTGAATAACTGCAGCATGAGAAAGAGACGTCCCACCTGTGAAGCGTTTTCTCCTGCCTCTCTAAACCGCGAAGTGAATGAATTATATTATTTTGATGCATTCTAATAAATGTCATTTTTTGTATGAAAGAGCTAGTTTGTTGTCTTGCTTATATTACTATATTTTCATGTAGTGACAAAAGGATGGATGCTGGAACCTCAGCGCTGTTAGGAATGCCCATTCAGTGGAGTTAAAAACGATCAAGCCTATTATTCGCTAAGAGCCGCCGGAAGCTGAGTAGCTCGATGTTTATTTCGTAACATTCCGTTGTGAAATAAACGTCTCTAACGTTACGGCAAACGTTAGTGCCGGCGCCGTTTTTAATGCCAGAAAACTCGCACAACCGTCATTTATTTTTTTCCTTTCTTCGTAACCTTCCCGCTTCCTAGATGTCCGGAGAACAAGGTAGCTGTTTCATTGCTGAGAGAGTTCGGTGGAGGCACGCGGTAAGCATGCATGGCGTGGCCATCTCATATCAGGAGTAGCGATCGCTTCGATCGAGCCATCTCGTTTGACACTCTGACGCATAGTCAAGAGGAGACGCAATTAGGAAGAAACGAAACTCTGGTAAACTCTCGGACGAAGGACTTTAGCTCGCTTTACAATCTAACAGATAATTTTCTTCGAAAACACGGCCAACGATGACATTCTCGCTTATCACGACACTCTACGGAGAGCCTCTCAGCTGCGAATTGGAAGCTGTTATCATTGAGCACTGCTAAAATAACAAGAGGCGCGTCAACTAGAGCTGAAAATTGCGAAATTTACGCGAGCGTAATTTGCGCGACGCGCCTAACGTCCGCGGAGCGTATGAAAGGGCTGGAGGGAGAATGGACAAAGTAACCGGGAACTGACTTGATATGGCTCTTGAATAAACATGGCAAAGCCAGATACTGCTAGCGGATGACTTAAAACATAATAAAACAGTCATACGATGAAGGAAACCAATGTTGGAGGTAACCGAGAGCCAAGCATGCGGGCATAGGTCCCCGGCGTCGGTTGGGCTCGAAGAGGGCAAAATGGACGTGGCCATGGTGTTCGTGTGGCATGTCAGTGACGCAGTTGACGAGCTGTCAACGAGGCCACGCCAGCTAGCAACACTTTCCCTTATATATATATATATATATATATATATATATATATATATATATATATATATATATTTGCCGGGGACGGGTTGTCCCCGGCAATGACCCCGTGTCCCGTTAAAATATGACTTCATCTTGAAAAAAGTTCGGCAGCAATCTGAAAATGGCGGTGTGTAAATGTTTTATCTGGTACTCTGCAGTGGATATGGCTTCACAAATAAATGAGAAATTGAAGCTTATTGAAAATAATTAATGTATAACGCTTTTAGGAATTCAAGAAACACGACACATTTGTTTTGAACTTTTGATGTTTACATTACTATCTGCGCTGCACGCGTAATGCATCATCTTGGGCAAATTACTTTGGAAATATAATTTAATTTCAGATACAACTACTTAGTTAAAATTACTAGTGCACAATCAGAACAGTTATTAGTTACAGAACAGTTAAAACAGAATTACTAGTGCACGAAAATAACTACTTAGAATTACGCATTACTTTCAGAGAGTAAAGCAATTTATTCGAAATTAGATTGCCTTGAGAGCTCCCGACTTTGATGGTGTTGATAAGAGCATTTTTCTCACTGAAATGCATTTGGTTCCGTCCTTTGACCGTTGCTGGTTCAATATAACAGTTTTGCTTTAAAAAAAAAAAAACTCTGATAAAAAAAAACACTAGTAAAAAATATGGCAAATTTGGACTTATCCCAAGAGATCCGAGTTTACGCGCTGCTGGTCATAAAAACCCGATTTTTTTCTTCTTTTTATCTCTTCCTGAATTTCTGAGACTGCTTCTGCTATTCTTCTTTTTTTCCCCACTTTTGTTTGTGAGTTTTACAAAATAGTGTATTTTGAACCCTTATCACGGAAGGGTGTGACCTCCACAACAAAGGTCGGACACGTGTATCCTCTCCAGCCGGTCAACTTCTGACCATCCTTTTTCCTCTTTCCTAGACGTTCATTGCCTGCAGAGTGGCTAAGTGGACTTAAAGGGTATAAAAGCGCCGAAAACAACAAGAGCCAAGATGAAGTAGGACAGCGGCACAAGGCACACTGGCTTTCCTGCGGCTTTTGCTTGGCATCCTTTCGCTCACACCCACAACTTCTTTCTTCTTTGCCCCACCCGCGTCGACGACACGGATGGGCCATCATTCAGACGCGTTCGGTACTTACGCGCGATGGACTGAAAGCGACAACTCCAATGCTCATGAGACAACGAATACATTTCAGTCTTACTCGTGTGCCTCGCATACATCTCTTTCTAAATCGTCGCAGCTTTCATTGCCTGTAAGTTTTGCCGCGTGCTGGGAGGAGCTCCAGTTGCCCCGGGACTCTAGCGCGTGCTTCCTAGCATAGCCTCCTATATACTGACAAAGCCTGTCAGATCGCCACGAGAAGCGGCCGCCGAAATGGAAAAGGTGGAGCGGCAGACAACGGATGGGAGAGGAGAGCCACGTGATTGGCGCCCTGCTGCGGCGAGACGCCGAAACACCCTTCTCCCGAGCGGACAAGTGTGTTTCGGATCCACGCCGCTGCAAAAGCTGTGCGCTGACGTCCCGGTTCCCCGAGAAATGGCTCTTTGATGCTCTGTGCTACCAGATTCCCCGCGTTCCAAATCTGCGATCGGGCACTCTATGGCTCCGTCGTCCAACTGCCAGGCTTTGTGAGCATAGAGGAGGCTCTGTTCCTACCTTCGACAGCGCTTAGGCGTCTTGTGCACTTCGAGCGTGCACACGCAGCCAAGGCATGGTGGAAGGCATGAAGCGCCTGATGGAGGACGGGCGTTCGAAAGACACGCCCTGTGGTTCTCACTCTGTCAGCGACTATAATAAAAGAAAGAAAAAGCGCTGTCCGCTTTCCTGGGTACCAGAATTCCAATGGGCAGATTCAGCTGAAAAGACCTCGTCTCTAAACAGGTGAGCGAATTGAATTGACTGTGTGCGCTTTTCGGCAAAGGTATTAACATCGTGGAATAAGGCTGCGCTATTATTGCGTAGTCTGCGAAAATTACGTTTCAATAAATTTTCTGACTGCTGTTCTCGGCAAGTGAAACTAAAAAGAAACGATGAGCTTCTAAAAACTCAGAATTTGAGATAAGCGACTAATTCAAAAAACAAAACCCATTTCGGTCAAAAATAAACTCCGAAACACAGAACCCTAAACACGACCTGATAGACCTTTGCATCGCTTATCACCTGGGCCAAAAAGGCTGAGTCACTGAGCTGTGGATCCATGCGCAGCGTCCGATATACCGCACAGCAGATCAACAGCGCATGCTCAGAAGGCATTCCACAGTTCCTTCTGCACGCTGCCATCTTTGTCTACTGCAGTAGACAAAGATGGCAGCGATGCAGAAGGAGATTTTTGCAAAAGTCCATACATTCGTCTTATTTTATGCCTTTTCTTCACCGATTTCATTAACGGTACAATATGGGAGCTAAGCTTGTAATGTGCTAGAGGTCTATTATTTTGCAACTCCACGAAAAGGCTGGTGTTAACTTTTCCTCTTCTTTTTTTTTATCACGGCAGTTTATTGAGTAACCGTAATCTCTTAGTGTTAGTAGGCACAGCAAGAATCTACCATAGGTTCATCGAAACTCTTCATTTTGGGGGAAATGGCCGACAAGCGTCGTGATCAGATATTCGACATTTTAACTGTTTCTCTTCATCGTGCTGGTGCTGCGGTTTTGAAAGTTGATCGGCTGTGCGTCCACGGTCGTTTGCTTGGCGGAGTCTCGGTGCTTTCAAAGCCCCTCGAGTTGGCAGAAGGGCAGTGAGGGTTTTCGCCTGTCAGGGGCTTTATAGAACGAAGCTCCGGCGTGACGTAATCATGGCACGAAGAATGTAGTTTTAACTGGAATTAGAACTTTGTAATTATGCCTGGAAAAATATTAAATAAAGCACAACTACAATTACTTTCGGTCAATAACAATGCATTACACTTGCAAATCACTCGCAAAATTATTTAAAATAGTGTAATTACATTCCTGCCATTAAATCCCTTAACAAATATTGTGCGTGTTACGCGCGGCTCCTGCAAAACCATCGATTTATTCATCGTCTAACAGATTTATTGGATAGAGATGCATCTGCCTGGATTATAGTTAATACCCTCTGCGCCTTCTGCAAAGACTGACGTCACTTCCGGGTGGAACTTCCGCCGCTCTTTTTTGCGTCTGCGGTTGATACCTCGTCTGCTAACGGCTTAAATCTACCGGAAAATATATGGGTGAGCAAAATTTAGTTGTATGCATTATAACAACATATATAGCATATTTTGAAGACGGGCGGTCACGCATATCTAATTGAAATGTGCTAAGGCGAATATTTCAGAAGTCAATTAGTGAATCTTAGTTAATGCACGAGCTAATTATCACTTTACACTCCTAACGTGACGTCCGCTGCGGTCAAAAACTTCACTCCAAAATATATCTTTTTATTTGAAGGATTATTTTTTTAATTTGTTGGTGAAACACACTGTATATTTCTTAGAGAGGCACTGGCGTGAATTTGAAAGTTTAAGTTTAATGTGGTGCCGACAGGCAACGTCTTTCCTCGGCTAGTTGAGCATGCTTATTGCATTCGCGTTCTTTCTCTCGGTAAATGGCTGCTGTCGCCAATCAGCGGAGTTGTCGGGTCCGTACGCGTCGATATGGTCGACGACGCCGCTTCGACGCAACCCTGTCGCAATGGTGGCGCAACCATCTTTCGCACTACTACGGTGCGGGTTGCAATTAGGCGAGCGTAAATTGACATGCCGTTCCACTTCAGCTGCGACTTCATTGCGAAATCGCGTACTTTTTCTCGCGTATAAACTGCGAGCTACGAAAGAATTGAAATCGCTTGTTTTCCTCATCACACGTCGCAATGGCACCGGTGCAGCTTCTACGCCGAATGTCTGATTGTCGCCCTCAGAATTGATTCAAATTAAAGCTGTCCATACATTACACTGTTTTTAATTTGTCTTGCAGAGATGCCCAGCCACTGAAACGCGATGACGAACGAACGAAACGGCAACTTTGGCGGCTCTCGTTTCACAAATAAAGAGCACGAAAAGAAAAAAAAAGAAAAAGCTACATGTGGTTAAAAGTTAATGGCAAAGTAAGAACGGCAAGCCGTGTCTTTCGAACGCCAGGTGTCCAGCACGTGCTCGTTGCCTTCTGTGGTGCTTCGGCTGCGCATGCGCGTTCGAGGTACAAGGAGACGTCGAAGCGTTGTCGAAGGTGAAGCTGGCGCTGGAGGCGGAACAACGGAAGTTCCTTCCTGCCGTTCTCACTTTGGAAGTGACCTTAACAACTTCCATGCGTTCACACATGTCTGTGTCCAGATATTAACCGCCAACCTATCGAGGTCTATGCATTATGGAAGCCGCTTCTCAAAAGCTTCTTCGTTGGCTTATAATTTCTGTCGCACTTCATTTCCCTACAAGCACTCATTTTATTGGACAATATGACGGGGAAAATAGTTAAAGCGATGCTATTAGGGTGTGGTGGTGCCAAATGAACTTAAAGGGGAACTCAAGTGGATTCTGAGATTGCCTATTTATGGTGATCACTCAATCCATATATACAGGCTCTAAGCATCCTAAAAAATAAATAACAATAAAATTACACCTATATAGCCGGATGATTTTCCTATTAAAAATGTAATCATATATATTGTGACACACCCTCTTTCTGCGCCTTGGAGCAAACACCAGGGGGCGCCGTAAGACTGCGTTTTCAAACAATAATTGCTGTAATTACGTCTTTTACACCCAAAGATTCGACGTTTTTGTCAAAATAGATTGTACAACGCGCCTAAAAAGGGCATTAATAGTAAGGTTCGGAATCTCCATGCAATTAACTATTTTCATTGGACAAATTATAAGGAAGTTAAAAAAAGCACCCAAAGATGCCTCCCCCCCCCCCCCCCCAAGAGAAAAGAGTGCCCGTGCATTTCTATTGCTATCAAGCCCGGTTCACACAGTTGCGTTTGACTGCGTTCGACTGCGTTGCGGCAGCGAGACACCAGGACATCCCTGCTGCTCATATCGCGTGCCAAGAAGATTACTTGTATCGGATTCCACGCTTCATACGAAGCATAGATGTGCCGGTGACTCGCTTTCGGTTCTCGCCGCAACGCAGTCAAACGCACTCAAACGCAAGTGTCTGAACCGGCCTTAAGTCTACTAGGACGTCTTGCCATCTAGAACTGATATTTGTTCTTGACTAGAACTCACCAATCAATATGCTAGTAAAATATTTTTTCGCCGCAAGTTTGTTTGTTTTGTACGTTGAAAGTTAATTCCTCATTGCACAAAGCAATTTTTGGGCGATTTGTGGAAACGTATTGTCATATTGCTCAAGCTTCACAGAGGATCAACACAAGGGTGATCTACAGGGTTTTCTTCGCCGCAAAAATAAGCTATGCATGACCGAACGCTCATTTTCCCATTGACATTTTCAGAAAATCATTTATAACTTTCGAATAAAATGTCGGTTCGCGCTGAAACTTTGGCACCTGGTTCAGACCTCGAGCGCTACCTTCGGACAGAGAATAAGCGTTCGGCCAAGCGTAGTTTACTTTTGCGGTGAAAAAAACCCTGCAAATTTTCTTTGGAGACACCCTGTATATATGCTGTACAGGAGACGCGCGAGTCAATATAATATTGTGCAGAACTTTTACTTCCATGGTCCCCTGCTGCATGCATTTGGTTTTAAATTGCCTACTAAACTTAAATGTTTTTGACCTTGCATCTTTCGGGCTCTGATTTAATTTACGTGCCTCACATATTTAAAGGGATTGTCGGTTGATATCCGAAGTTACTAAGTTTTTGCGCTGGTCACGTAGAGTCAGCCTAAATGTAGTCAGATGTAATATTTATTTCATTAAAAGGTGCCCTAATATATTTTAATTCAATTATGAACATCAATACGAAAGTAAACGCCAAATTTCGCAAGTATGCATGGCTGGTCGTGCCGTGACGTCACATCAGGCGTGGTAACGTCAGAGTCGCAGGCGTTGACTTATTACCGCTTTTGATCAACGTGGTTGATGGTGTGTACAAAGATCATCGTCGAACTGAGCTTTCCTCCAATACCGTAAATCTTGTTTTTCTCAAAACGAGGTTGTTTTGAGAAAGACATGATGTTACATGAGAGCTTCTGCTGTTGCCCACGAAAACGCCGTGTGTTGTTCCGGTGTAATCTGAACAGTTGGGCTCTGTTTAAAATTGAATTACCATGTGTGGTGGAGGATTAAAAGTTCGGATATTGTGCGGAAGATATACCTAAAAGCAGTAACAACATAATGTGGTTGTTTTCTGAAACCCAGAAATTTTAGCGTTAATCTCAACTATCGGTCTAACATTGTTCTTCAGTCGTCTGATGGCATAAATATAAGAGTAACTGAAACTCCAAGTTTATTAAATGATGTTTTTAGTATGTCCTTTACAACCTCTTATGTTAACCCAGTACCGGTGTTGTCGTTTTCTGATTTTGTTTGCCTAGGGACCCAGTGGCAGTTGACGCGATTGGTGTGGCAGGCATTATTAATAATGTGAAGCTTTCATCCTGCGCCGGAATAGATGGGATTAACAGCAAGTTCTTAAAAATAAGTGTAGTGTGTACTGTTCTATAATTCTTTCAAAACTTTATATGCCGTCTCTTATCTATGGCGTAGTCCCAAGCGATTGGGTGGTTGGAAAGGTAGGTTCTTAACACATATCTGGCGAAAAACAAAAAAACTCGTCTACTTATCGACCAATTTCTTTAACAAGTGTGCCATTTAAAATATTTGAACACGTAATTTATTCGCAGTTGGTAAATTATTTTTAAACTAATGACTTCTTCACAAGTTCACAACATGGTTCTAGAAAACATTTTTCCATGTAAGACGCAGCTACTATTCTTCATGCACAGGATCTCCACCATTCTCTTTGAAATCACCATGAAACCAATTGTGTACTTTTAGGTCTTTTAAAAGCCTTTTATAAAGTTCCCGCAAACTCCGTCTTTGTGGACTACATTCACCTAACACTGACTCCTGTATTATAAACTGGATTCATGCCTTTTTAACTAACCGCTTACAATTCGTTACTGCTAATAATACCAATTCTTGTACTGTTCCAGTCGCCTCGGGTGTCCCACAGGGCTCTGTGCTTGGCCCGCTACTCTTTCTTATTTACATTAATGACCTGATGTAGAACTTTTCTTCTATTTGCCTCATTGCTGACGATTGCGTAATGTATCGGAAAATACCCGACATATCTGAAAATATTCTGCTACACCCTGACCTTAATCGTATATCACTATCGTGTAACCAGGAGCTAACGGAACTAAACATAAACAAATGTAAATAGATGAGAGTGCCACACTTATCATCTTAACAGCAATCCTCTCGCTTCAGTGTCTGTTTACAAGTATATGTGTTCATATACACGAACTCAACTCTGTTGATCTGGGACGCGAACTGGGATGCGGTATTCTCTGTGGACTCTGTTGATGAGGCATAGGACTGCTTTATCATGATATTCACACCCATTTACAAGAACAATTTTAAATATAAGACACATCGGGCCCCAAAAGGCTCTCGCAAACCCTGGCTGACGGACGAAATACTAAAAAAGAACATACAAGAGAAATAGACTTTTTAAGCAATTTGCTCGTACAAAAAATCCAGAAATATTACAATTTTTTACGAAATGTCGTAATGAGGTAACAAACTTAATTAGGCGAGCTAAATCTACCTATTACTTTAACATGTTCAGCAACTTAAGTACCAGTGCCAGTATATGGAAGAAACTCAACTCGATTTTAGGAAAAACGTCAGCCTCTTCTAGAATTGAAACATTAAAAATAAACGGACAAGAACTCGGAGGAGTTGAACTAGCCAACAAATTTAATGATTATTTTATTAACTTAGCCAATAATGACCGCAGTAGAGTGAATGAAGCACTTGTATATGTATCGAGATATATAAATGACAGTATCTTCTTTTATCCTACGGATGTTCATGAGGTCAGCTCTGTGTTTTGTAACTTTAACAATAGTAAAAGTTGCGATATTGATGGCATCCAAATAAAACCCGTGAAATATGTGATTGCGCAAATATGCACCTATTTTAACTCATTTGTTTAATCTATCGTTATCACAGGGTATTTTTCTAAAAAAATGCAAATAGCAAAAGTGTCGATACTTTAAAAATCTGGAGATAAAAATGATTTATCAAATTATAGACCGGTTTCTGTACTTCCGATATTTTCAAAGGGTTTAGAAAAACTGATACATTTTCGATTAAACCAGTTTTGTGAAAAATGTTCAGTTGTTACAGATACTCAATTTGGATTCAGAAAAGGGCGATTGACTGAACTTGCGCTGTTAAACATGAAAAAATAATTCTGAAAAAATTTTGAAAATAAAATTCTAATGGTAGGAATTTTTATCGACTTTTCGAAAGCCTTCGATTGGTTATATCATGACACATTAATGAGTAAACTTTACAATTATGGCATTCATGGAAATGCTGCGTGCCATTAATAAATGTTATTTGAGCTTTCGTTTTCAGAGCATTCACATCAATGGCCACTTCTCTGATCTAAAACAACTACAGGCAGGTGTACCACAAGGAAATGTGTTGGAACCTATTTTATGCAACCTATGTATTAACGACATCATAAATATTTCACATAATGTCCAGATAGTAACGTATGCGGACGATACGAGCATATTTTTTCAAGGAACGGACAATAAATATTATTTCATCTGAAGTGAATAGTTTCCTCAATGTGCTTAGTTCGTGGGCACTGGTACATTCGTTAAAAATCAATAGCAATAAATCAAAGGACGCGTTTTATTTCGCCCTAAAAATTTCTCTGTCAAATAGGTGTACCACTTAAGTTAGACACAGCGACCATACAAGTTGTTCCAACAGTAAAAATACTAGGGGTGTTCTTTAACCAATACATGAGTTGGAACGAACACGTAGAACATGTTATGTCTAAATTATCAAAAATAACAGGTATTATTTATAAACATCGTTTTTGTTTACCAGAAAGGGTCAAGATTATTTTATATAGCACATTGTTTGCTTCACATTTAAAGTACTGCCAGCTTGTATGGGGCAATACGACAAAATTGAACCTTGACTGATTATACATCGCACAAAAAATATCTTACGTTTAGTAGCCAATGTACCATATAATAGTCATGCCGATATTTTATTCTCAAAATTTAATGTAACACGTGTTTTTGACTTATATACACAGACATTAATCCAGAAATATAAAAATAGTACTTATTATAATAACAAATCATTCCTTCATTTAGCTTCGCTGGATAATAACTCTTCGTTTTATCATACGGGTAGTCCAGAGCACTGGAGAGTGCCGCATCCCAGAACCAATTACGGATTTCAAATTCTCCAGTATACTGTACCATCTACCATTAATGAACTCATGAAAAACAATATTCACATAGAAAATAAGTCAAATAACCAAATTAGACAATTGTATTTTAAGAACAAATAATATTTTAAAAGTTCTGTACTGTTCATATAAAAAACTGTATCATCTTCTGTATGTTTTTTTTTTTGCAAGTGCCGACTATAATCTGCCTAGGTCTGTATGGGAGGCAGGGACCTGTCAAGCTACGCAATGTAGCTTTTTCCCTGTCTCCTTCTCCAAACTGGAGTCAATAAAGATGAATTGAATTGAATTGTTACGTCACGCCGCGGTGGTGGCGCGTCGGGCGCACTTCCGGTGTGGTGCGGTGGGCGGAAGTCACCGTATGAGGCATGCATTCCTGTGTTGTTTTGGAAGAAACCAGATGAAAAATCTGCCTTCTCGTCAAAACGCCGCGACGGGGGTGTACCAAAAAGTCTGGAAAGGTCTGAAGATCAGTTTTCGAAAGGTCTGAAGATCAGGACGTGGCTGGGTCACGTGGTGGGACCCCGGCGACTGACCGGCCCAGCAAAACCGGGACCTTTTTCACAAGGGCGCCGCCATCTTGGAATACCGTCACTACCAGTATGGGCGAAAACACTGTTTTGTCGTCGCCACGCCAATAGAATGCATGTTTAGGCAGACACGTAGCCAGGATTTTGTTTCGAGAAGGGGGGGGGTGTGCCCAGTGTTGTTGGATTGGCTTGACCGAATACCCGCCTTGGACTGTCTGAAGCAGTTCGTGCATGGAGCACATCTAGATGGCGCTGCACGTCTTCACGTGCGCGTTTGCCTTCCGCTATACTCGAAGTGCGCGTTCAGCGCGGTCCGTAACGTTACGTCCGACGAAGCTGGCGGGCGTGGTACGCAGTGCTGACGCAAGCGGCTCTTACGCTATTCTAAATCCCTCTATTATAAGTAACTATACTTCGTCTCACCTTCAGCATGGACTATCTGTTTGCCGCGCATGCTTAAAGCTCGATCTAGACAAGCGGATGAGGTACCGGCGGCTTAGGTATCGAGCGTCAGCAGCGTGCAAGCCTCAGCCAAGGCAGTCAAGGCTATCCGCCCGCAGTCGCACAGCTCGGTAGCTAGTCCATGCTAGACGGGAGACGAAGTACATGACGCTCGTTGACGCGTGACACCGGACCTTCCACTGCGCTACACGAAGGCTTCACCGAGCAAGGCAAGACGACCTGCGCAAGCCAGATACATGCACGTGGCTTGCACATACTTCCTTGATCGCGGATAGGTTAATGTTGTCAACTTTGCCGACGCAAACAAGAAAACTCACTGCGGCGCTTGTTTTTATCTCTAATGCTTGCTGACTCATTTCAAATGAGGCTGGAACGTCAAGATAGCACTGAAATTATAGGACAGTAGAAAGGCAGCAGAAACCCCATAAACCATACCCATTGTCTTCCGGGTTTTTTTGGGGGGGGGCGGGGATGGGGGATGGCGGAATGGTGCCGAGTGGGCTTAGCGCACAACACCAGGCGAAATGCAGCTCCCGGAGTTTCTGTGACGGCCAAAGCGCGGCGCCACTACGTAGGCTTCTTTGTCGTACGTCCATCCATACAAGAGAACTACTGTTCTCTCTCTATTCAACAGGCCCCAGACTTCTATGCGGGTATTTGCCGCTACACTTTCGAGCGCTCAAGTTGGATGTGTGCTATTGGTTACCATACTAGTAGTGACCTATTATTTGTGTACCCTATTACCTAGCTACGCTCTCCCCATATCCGGTGTGTGTGCCAAAATAAAGCAAGAGATTACAACGTATAACACGTAAAAAAATATAGGTTAGGCAAAAAAAGGAATTATGATTAAAATGTAAACACTTTCCACCGGCGTGGCGAGAACAAAGCGACATTTCCACGCGTACCGGAAGTTCCGCATTTCAAGATGGCGATGCCCTCACGGAAAACCGTGCATGAAAACAAACACGTGAAAAGTGTTTGGCCATTCACGATTGTTACTTTTTTCTGTAGCTCTTTCAACGATCGCGCGCCTCGCTCGCGCGGTGCGCGCGGCGCGTTTCGCTCGGTAAAGTTCTGAGCGCGTTTTAGCGGGCAAGTTTGTTTTCCTTTTGAATACCGAGTTTGTCGCTATGGCAGTGCCTCACTCTACTGAAGGTACTGCTCTGTGAGATGCTGCAATAATTCAACGGAGAACTCGGAATACAGACAGTTCCGGTTTCCGACAGACGACAGGTAAGCCTCTAAGGTTTTGTAATTTTGGAGTCGGAAATGCAAGCATAAAAATATATACTTTGCAATCTTCCCGACAGAGCAGTTAAATGGATCACGCACGCGAACCGGCCGGAGTTCGATGCTTTGCCCATGAGCAAGCTGCACGAGCGCCGGCTGTGCAGCGCGCACTTCAGGAATACAGCATTTGCAAGCCACAGGAGGATACGTTTGCGGCCGAATGCATGTCCTTTGGTTAAAGTAACCGACCCAAGACTGCAAGAGCTTGTTCCTCCAGGTGAGCTTGTCTCAGTACAATATTCAGTTAGTTTCATATTTGGTTTGGAGAAGCTGATCTGTTATGGTTATATTATTCATAATTATTATGGGAAGCTGCGACTCACCTGCCAGCCCCTGCAGTTCTGGTAAATAATATTTCATATTAGTTTCTGCACTATAATTCTCAAGCTAGGAACGGCCTTCTTTTTATACTAATCTGCTCAAATCTGTTGGCATCAATTTAGTATAAATTCATTGACTTTTTTTCAGTTCGCCCGTCCTCACCATCGCCAACTGCCGCCTCTTTGCAGGGGGAGGCGCGGGTGGAGCCCCACCTTGGTGAGGAACTAAGCTTGTACGTGATGCTTTTTTCTAGACATGAAAGCAATATGGAACGCGCCACGTCCGTTTACTGGCGCTATTAGCCAACTCTTGATATTAGTAGCGCCATATTCCGTTTAGTGAACTCACAAGATGCATTCATCCCATTTTTTCAGCTCGCCCGTCCTCACCACCGCCAACTGCCGCCACTTTGCAGGAGGAGGCGCCGGTGGAGCCCCACCTTGGTGAGGAACTGAGCTTGTACTGGACGGTTTTTTTCTAGACATGAAAGCAATATGGAACGCTCAGCGTCCGTTTAACGGCTCTATTAGGCAACTCTTGAAATTGGTGGCACCATGTTCAGCTTCAGTTGAAGATTAATGTGAGTTCAACTTCTGAGTAATTTCTTCTCTCGAACAGATATCACCCTAGAGACACCAATGGGAGCTGCAGCCTCATCGAGGACCACGGCTGGCACGATGGCAACCCCAAAAAGACAAGGCGGCAGGCCGAGGAAAGAGTACTCACCCCGCACGAAACGTACATTAGATAACCTAAGAAAATCCAAAAACCGATTGCGCAAGAACCTCTTGAAGGCATCACAAACTTTACAAACTTTTTTTTTCTTGATTTTTCGAATCTGACACGACCTCGAGTCATCCAGGGCGCATAAAAGTGTTTATCCAAAGGGGCACTGGACCTTTTGAAGGTGCAGCTGTACTTGCAGCCAATGAACAAGTTCGGACGAAAATGTCCTGACGGATTTAAACCATTTGCCCTTAACCTTTACTTTCAGAGCCCCAGGGCTTAAAAGTACCTCGCCAAGTACCTGAGCTTGCCATCGGTTCGATCTCTCAAGAACTGGCTGTCCCAGATTGCCATACACCCTCGGGTTGCCCCCAACCTCATCAAGACTGTTGTTGACAAAATTCACGATTGGCATCTTAAAGATCGCGCATGTATTCTGATGTTCGACGAACTCGTTCTAAAAGAAAATCTCTTCTATGACACTAAGTCGGATATGGTGCATGGCTTTGCAGACAGCGGTAAGGAAACAACCCGTCATGTGGCAAATTCAGGCTTGGTTATGATGCTGGCGGGTATTTCTATGCCCTGGGTGCTACCATTGGCTTTCACTCTTTCAAAATATAACACAATACAATACAATAAACTTTATTTTTCCAGAAGTACTCTCAAAGTCAAAAGCATCCCCAGAATGTCTCCAGGATCTGTTGACAGACGTTATTCAAAATCTTAGTTCCGGCGGTGTCCTTGTGAAAGCTGTCGTGTGCGACCAGGGGGCCAGCAACTGCACTCTTGCACGCCGGCTGGGTGTCACACCACATCATCCCTTCTTCCTTGTCGGTGACAACCAAGTCTACTTTCTCTTTGACACCCCTCATATGCTCAAGGTGCACGTAACAACCTGCGCAAGCATGACCTACAGATTGCCAGCAAATTGATCAGATGGAAATACATTATGGACTTCTACAAAAACAAGCACCCTCTTCGATTACGATTGACAAAAACACTTACCGACAAGCACATTTATCAGACTCCATTCGGAATTATGAAAGTACAATTTGCTGCGCAAGTTTTTAGTGACACGCTTTCTGTTTCCCTTGCAACCCTCCTTTATCTGAATGAACTGCCCCTTGAGGCTCAGGCTACATGTGATTTACTTGAGCACATGGACCAAATTTTTGATTCACTGAATAGCTCACCTCTGGAATGCAGTGAACTAAAAATGAGATTCGCTCTAAGCTCTTCATCGGGAGATATTAATTTCCTAAGGGAGAAAAGCTCATCTATTCCGAAGTGGCAGTTCCTGCCACCAGGACGGCCCCACAGAGTAAGGGGATGTCATATTACCATCAATGCCGTCTTCTTACTGTGGGAAGACCTCAGCGGAAACTTTGACTTTGATCACTTACTTACAAGACGGCTCAACCAGGACCCGCTGGAAAACTTGTTCGGGATGGTGCGACAGCAGCATGGGTGTAACGAGACGCCCAATTCCTACCAGTTTGTGGCAGGCCTGAAACACATTCTCTTGGAACGATATTTCAGCTTCCCAGTAGACGAAACTGTGAGGCAGGCGCTGCCACATTGCTGGTGGAATCGAGGCACCTTCCGGTGTCGACTGCAGCCAGCCACCATGTCCGAACCACTGCTAGCAATTAAGACCGATGAGTTTGACCTACCCGATGAGTGATATGGCAACCTCATCCAAGAAAATGTTGAATACCACTTCGCTGCGTTCCTGGTGGAGTCGTTTCTTAAAAAAACGTTTGTGCCATTTTTGCCCGGACTCGTTGAGTGATGCAAGTGGGGTGCCCACCTCTGAGATGCAGTTTCATGCTCTCCACTAAGCCAGCGCTCCTGGTGGAGTCGTTTCTTAAAAAACGTTTGTGCCATTTTTGCCCGGACTTGAGTGATGCAAGTGGGGTGCTCACCTCTGAGATGCAGTTTCATGCTCTCCACTAAGCCTGCGCTCCTAGGTCGATTTCCGACTCTTTCTGTCCCCCATCAGATGCATTCTTTCAGTGTTTCAAAATTTTCGAACGAACCTTTCTTAAGAAGATCAACGTGCGCATTCCCTTGCCGAAGGTTGCTGAACGCATGGTACATTCCCTGGTTCCTCATTCCGAAGAACAATTTTGTACCAAAGAATGCGCGAAGCAGTTCCTCAATCCTTGCGTTATGTGCGCCTACGTTGGCATATTCGCCTGTTGTACAGGGAACTCCTCACAAAGCGTGCTCTTAAAACACCAGGGCAAAAAAGAGGAAACAATTTGCACCTTAACCGCATCAATAATACAGTTTAATATGGTTTCTGCACACTTTACTGTAGGTATGGAATGTCTTTGCGTGAGATACAGTCGTAATGTGTTGACAAACTTCCTTTCTAGATCAAAAACAGACATCCCATTTCACGGCAGATTGACATCATGCTGTCTAAACATTTATATGAACCATTCAGTTTTGCTTTGCGATAGAACCTAAGAGTCTTTTGTCAGTGCTGACTTGATCAAGCCGTAGTATAGCCCTCGTCAAATTTTATTGTTGAGGCCGAGCCAACTGACATGCATTAATATATAAAAGATATAGGACACCCTATTTGAGAGGTTCAATATCCAGGAGGTCTGCAAGAGCCATAATAAAGTCGATGCATGCACTTCCTAATCTGACTTGGGGTCTGGAGACTCGACGTCGTGTTTCAATTCGTGAAATCATTGTAAATAGCTTGTAAACCCTTGTAAAAACGTTACTTATGCGCATAGTCTTAATGCGTATATGTTCCTAGTATAGTGATCATATAGACTTTTGAATAGCTCTCTAGGTATGAGCTGTTTTTATAAACTTCGCTAATTGCGCAGTCAGTATTTTGAATTGTTACCGCATTCCTGCTATTCAGAACACTGAGTAGAGATGATGCACGTTGCGAGTTCCATATATTGACTTATGCTGTTTTTCATAGCGCGTGCGCATGTTCGTATAGTTACCAGATGTTTGCACATATTGATATGTATATATGCATATTATGTCCTTCTAGAACAATTTTTTTTTGCGTGTTCATCACTTTTGTTTTTCTATTGTGTAACGTTTCCAATAATTAAAGAAATGAGCAGATCTGAGTGGAAAACTTGTGGAATAATAGTTCTACATTCTGTGTTACTTACCGTTCCCATATTTGTACGTCTTTCCGTTTTTCACCACTTCCTTCGTTTAATGCTCGCTCACCTAGGGGTGTTGCTTACATTTATGTAGATAACATTATGTAAAGAGTTTATTTTGAAAGTGTGGCCTAACCCAGGAGTATCAAATAAAAATGCATTTAAGTCCATCACCTGGATTTCTTTCTTTGCCTCGGTGAGATCGTTCTTAATGTTCATGTGTTCAAAGATTGCATGTGCAGACTACACTCGATCGCCCCGGCGCAGCGTAGTCTGCGCCGTGGCGTTTTCGGTTTTCGGTGCCGCCGCGCTGTTGCGCGCAGTACCGAAAACCGAAAAAATCGAACGTCGGCCGCGCGTGCAAAAAAAAAAAAAAAAGAGAATCGGAGAGAAGATAGCGAGAGAGAGGAGGAGGAGGGTACGCGAGGGTGTTGACTAGGGTGGCGCCATCTCGTGAGAGTGTTGTGCGAATTTGTCTAGCCCCAGACATCCTTTTCGCCATTTGCCGTGCAACGCGCGTGTCACAGCTATTCGTCTTTACTCACGGTGGCGGGTACAGCCGCACTCTCCCGACAACACCTTCGATGCACGCGTGAGCGAAAGCTGGGCTGCAGAACTCAGGAGTTCGCCAATGCTTTCTGGCGCTTTCTTCAGGAGTACCGGTAAACCCGAAACTACGCGGTCTCGAAGCGCGTCAGGCCGCCATGCATCTCGGCCCGCTGGCAGATGGAGGGCGGACCGGGGCTGGAGCTAAGCCGAGCTGTAGCCGTCGCCTGCGCCAGATGCCATAGCCGGCAGCTGTGGCAGCGAATCAAGGTCAGTGTTGTTCGGACTCTCGATTAACGCGGTGAACGAAGAAGCTGCGCGAGCGACGGACGCAGGCGCGTGCGCAGTAAACAGCAAAACAGCAGCAGGCAGCGGATCGCTGGACCCAAGATGGTAGAGTTGAAGAAACGCAATGGCGATGATAGCGACTCACGTCACCGCCACTGTCCGGAATGACGCCGCACCGAATCAGAGCAGGTTGAAAAAGAGCGACGGCATTAGTCGGCAAAATACCAAAAAATAAATGCGGGAGACTCTCGAAAGCAGTAGCTTATTCAGACTCGAGGTTAGCAGAACCCAGGATTCAGGGACCCAACCCCAACCCTGCCGGCTCTTTGGGATCCGAGCATCGTGCGGCGTGCGGTCGCGGTGGATCACGACCGCGTGCGCCGTCACCACCTTAGACTCGAGTATGGCCCCGCATCTTCGCCCCGCAGACGTCACCGCACCAAGCCCCTCTCGATCCGTTGCCGCTTGCGCAGCGGGAACGCGCGAGCCGACAGCGTGTCGCTTTTTTCTTTAAAGCTACTTGAGCTACTTCGAGGGCGCTCATGGCTGACAGTTATCCAGTAGTGCAACCAGTAAATCCATTGAGTTAGGTCGGAGTATGCGGCAGGAAGTCGAAAACAGATGTTTCTCTGGGCGATTCGAAGAAACACGGCAGTGAAACGAACGATCACATGTAGTGTTGCGCAGTTGGGGAGTGTTCTAGAGAACATTTATCTCGCATTTGGCACTTCGGCCGCCAGGCACAGTTGAGTAATCAACTTAACATTCATTTACAAAACACGCACGGAATTTATTACAGGTCTCGAGATATTTACAACCACATATCACACAGTATACAGTCAACCTTGAAAGTCACACAGGTCTCACACTCGCTATTTACATAGTGGCACATTCATCAAAGCATACTAACTCAGTGTGATAACCAGTAGCCTTGCATTATAGGGATTGATTTTAGAGCTTTATTTCAACGTCTGAAGTTTTCTCTGCTTAGACAGTTTAGCATGGCTCCCTGCTTTCTTCGGTGATGGCATTTCATTTCTGGTGTAGCCGTAATAGTTTTTCTCGGTAGCTGCATAGTTTGTGCTGTGTAAATTTGGAAACCCATTCTGGCGATTTATTTTGAATATTAGAGTCAGTAGTTCAATGTGTGTATATACAGAATTAATACGGAAATGTACACTCTATTTACTGAATAAATATGTAGCTATTACGCCACTTTCCTCTGAGCCATAGGCGCTTACTTAATATAGCAACTAAGTGTCAGTTCTTTTGCATCAGCATAGCAGCAGGTACTGCCAAGCATTCAATTTTGGCAGTCCAAATATGTCGCGAATTGGGTCTGATGGAAAGTATGTAACAGGTCATAAAATAACCGAATCGTTTGTAACACTCAAAAAATTCCGGACTTACAGAAATCTTCCCGCGTGTGCCTTCGGGGGCATTTATGCTTGCTTAAAATTATTGGGTTAGGAAAGTAACGATAGTTTATTATATTCCTATAGCTTCCGTATTTCATACTATTTATCACGGCTTTCTCACAAATAATTCATGGCTCTTAATTGAATAAAAACAAGTAGAGTTCTGATATTATAACCCTGGTTGATAATTTCGTGCAAGCAGTAGGTACCAATGATTGAACGCTTATTTGCACATAAATGAAATGTGGACTCGAATGAAAATCAGTCAGCATAAAATCTATCACAGGCAAGGTCAGTCAAAAATAGCGTTAGTAGTTTCTCATCATCTTCATCATCATGCAACTTCCACTCGTCACAAATGTCATCGAGCAACGAGAGTGCTGCGGGTCCAGCGCATTCTTCCTACCTTGTCCTCCTGTTGATGGGCCATCTTTTCTGTGAAGCGCTCCACGTCGTCCAGAAGGTTATCCAGCCACGAACGTCACAAATTTCGCCAGGAATGCACACATCATTCGACACCAACGGAGCGAACGCGGAGAGATCCTTCGACACTGCCACAGTTACACAAGCAGCTCAGGGGCTTGCGATGCCGGTTCGATGTGGGCGAAGATGAGGCATTGCCAGTAGTTCCCCGACAGTTCGGCACACTAAGCACCGGCCCAATGCGTCGCAGGCATGCATTCGCTGCTATCGAAATAAGTTCGTCGGTATTCGGTACCGCAACAAGGAACGGCTGCACGATGACAGAAATGGGCAAGTATCAGCAATCGCGCTGTCAGCAACTCCGGCAAATGGCGACGGTATTCCTCCCGGTTCGCGCAGTTCGCGCACGACCAGTACGACGGTATGCGCTAGCGCAGCATCTGTCGGGGAGGCGAGATAGTTAGGAGCTTTGAAATTT